>QFDD01002093.1:0-20259 GCA_006871305.1 Vachellia collinsii | reverse complement strand
TTTTTTTTTCCCCAACCAATAACATGTATTTCACTAACACCGTGAGTGTTACTTTCAGTGCAATGGGTTTTCATTATTTAAACATAATGTCTCTAGTCTGAGTGTGTGATAATGTAAAAATTATAACCAAGTCATGAGGCTTAACACAGTTGGCACTTGGTTGGGTTGCCTAAGCATCGTCAGGTTCCATCTCTGGCGGTGTATGAGGAAAGAGTCTCATGAGTCATGACAAACACTAAAATCTTTTAAGAAGTCTATGGTATGAGTGGATTAGTCACTATTATCAACGATAAATGCCATAGTCTTACGAAAAAAAGAAAAGTATAACCAACATAGGTTGGATCTAATGTAAGGAATTAGTCCCTCATAATATTACAAACTAATGTTTAAATCTTCATCAAGAGAAATACTCGCAAAATTAATTTATGTCGTAAACTGCTTTCCATCTTTCCACTTCTACCCTCGATCCTCCAAAATTTTATCTTGTTAAGAAGGGAGGGAGTAAATTTAATTGATTTTGAGCTTTGTTTGATATTTTCCAGTGTACTTCAATATCATAAAGCACCGATGTGATACCATGTATTAAAGGTCATGGGTTGAGTACCATTTTCATATAAGATTATACAAGACTGTTATAGTCTTTTCCCGAATATTATGCATCTCGCCACGTAAATTTTTTAATATGGGGAAATATTATTGCGGTGCTTCACCATATTGTAGCCAACCAACAACGAACAAGATTTTAGAAATTAATTATAACTACCAACTTCCCTTTTGTTCCTTTTTGTGAGATCTGTGAATGTGCATGATCGTCGTAGAATTAATGCGATCGCTGCATTTTTTGAAATACCAATGCATATGTCACATTCCAAAGGGGCCATTTTGTAAAATGTGCATGGATGGAATGGAAAGAAGTAAAACAAGAAAGAAAATAAATGAAAGGACCAAAAGATGTAACTGAAAAACATATGGTCAGTGAAGAACATAAATGACGTTTAGAAAAACAAATAAATGTTTAGTCAAGTAAAATATTGACAGAAATGGGAAAAAATTATTAAGGGAGAATTACTATAAAGTTCAATACAAGAGAATCAATATCAGAAAGGTCTTAAGAAGTTGTCAATACGAGTAACTTGAGTTGTCAATGGTAGTTACTTAAGTTATCAATGAGACCTTTCTGATATTAATTCTCTTACATGGGACTTTACAGTAATTCCCCCAATTATTAATGGTCAGATGAAAAAACATAATAACCCTGATCCTTGACATCTGGAATGCAAGATTATAGAGTAGCTTAAGTTCATTGGCTTCATAATATAAGGTAGTTTATTAACCATTTTCAAAATTATTTTCATACAAGTCAGAGACAAAATTACTTTCATATGCTTATCTCAGATTACGTATAATCACTTTTCAAAAACTAATTTCAAATAAGCTAATAGTAAGAGAGGGAATTACCATACCACCCCTGCCGCAAATACAATATTGGCCGGGTTTTCACCTGTTCTGATTTCTATCCATCAATTTCATAGCTCAACCTTTTTCTTACACATAAATAATTTGCACAGTATTAGACCTCAATTTCAGGATATAATAAGGTCCACTTGTCAAGTCGGCAAGACAGGTGATTAGTTAGTTAGTTTCAATTCCAAGGCAATCGGGTAAGTGCCTTCCACGCCAGCCATCCAACATTATATGATATCATCCAGTCAAATCTGAACATTATCAAGTTTCATTGGGTAGCTTTCTCAACGCAACTTTTTCTGTCCACAGGAAAATGTTTTCTACAATAGATTTTAAATCCCCATTGAAATTTCAAAAACAAAACTATTTTTTGTTGACAAAGTATCCTACAAAGATTGAAAGCAGAGTAACATTCTGTGAGCCAAATATTATCATATCAAGGGACGCATATAAAATAACCTGTTTTTAACCCATATGCACAACTAAGCTTTCTATCTCAAGAATCTGGCATGACTGAATCCTATTGCCCAAAACCTGTGAAAATAAGCAAGCCGCAAAGTGTGCAGGGCATTGGTAAAAGAAGAAGCTAAGTGCTCGGTCCACCTTCTGAGTCGTGTCACTGTCATAGAGCTGCCATCACGGTGCTCCTCGCAGCTTCGCGCTTCATCTCTGCAGCCTTGCCGCTGCCACGGAAGTACATGTATACTTGCTGCAAATGTAAATCAAGAATCTAGTCAAACAAGATATGCATTAGAGGCGCAAGGAGAATACCGAGTCGTTTGCAGATTATAAGAAGAACCTGAAGAACCCAGACGCTCAGCAGAGACTCAAGGCAGAAGAATGCAAACCCAATAAAGTAGAATATCTGCAAGTGAGAACAGGAAGAAATAATATTACCATGAGATCAAGACGTAAAAAGCCCTCGAGGGCTGAACAATATGCATCTATTGTTGCATGATTACATGCTGGCTGATCATCAAGGAGTCAAATACAATATCAAACTTACCCCAACCAGCGCGTGGTCGCCCAGCAAATCTATAGCAGGCAAGATACCTCTGTCCACATCATACATTATACAACACAAATATTAGTTGAATTAAGAATGGAACCCAAATGGTAGAGTCCCATAATAGCATATATCTACATAAAATCACTATGAACATGTCCACACCCGCAATCTAAGTTGGATACCAATCCAAAGTCCAAACAACAAGATACTTTAGGGATCCCCAATGTTTTCCTCCCTCCGAATACACCAAATCAATAAGAGTATACTTATAAACTCTGTAGAGTTGCAAACTTAATTAATACCATAAATCCATAATAAATATATGAATTGGAGATAACTCACGTGAGAGATTTTCCTTTGAAGATAATTGGTGGAGCCACTGAAGCGAATATGCAAAAGCCAATGTGCAACTGATTGGAAAAACAAGGGAAAAAAGAGATGAGCACTTCGCAAATTAGCGCCGAACAAGAGTCCACAATGAGAAGAAGCATAAACTTGCCAGGTAAAAGAAGAAAAACCAGCCAAACTTCAGAGCACTGTCAGTCCTGTGACCAGAGATAGCACAAAATTCTGAGAATGGAAACAAACTATATCGAATAATAAAAGCAGGAAAAAAAAACAAAGAAAGGATCCTGATCATTAAATGCTTCCTCTCGACAGTATTGGTACACGCAAAACTTGCAGGAGCATTTAAATCTCAGTGCGAAAGTCTAAATTTAACCAACTAGAAGAAGAGTTAATATTTTTGGGGTTTCAAGATGTTAATAAAGCTTGGGTGAAGGGAAATAGAATTTATCCCCTTCAGACCTTAACAAGGATCATGAAAATGTCAAACAGAAATCTCTACTCGAACAGATAAAAAAATAATAATAAAATCAGATTTAGCACTACCTCATAGCCCGATAAAGAGGGCGATACCACAACACATAGCCTCCTGGTACACCTGAGATAAAGTAGATAATAGCAAGAAACCATATTGTAGGACCTACAAGAGAAAAAAGAAAAACCATGATGACCGGGCAACAGTATGATAATTACAGTCCATGGCCCAACAAATAATTGTCAAACAAACCTTCCCCTTTGATCCAAGCAGTTGTAACTGCCACAATATTCCATGTAAGGCACAGAACCAGACCTGCACAATTTTTGCAGTTCAGAAACAAATAAATGTAAATTAATAAAATTAAAAAAATTGATATTTTCCAGAATGGAATTTGATAGCAGGAGAGGGGAGATTATTCAGTGGTCAACATGTAAAGAATGGAAGATAGAAAGAACAACTCCGAGAAACAGATTCCAAAACTTAACAAAGAACTGCAAGAGGATGCACTGAAAGGCCAAATTATCTAGCCAAGATATAGCCCCTATCAACCCAAATTTGTGTGGTTTTAAAATAAAAAATAAAATCAATTATGGTCAGATAAAAATAAAATCTCATGAAAAAGTTCTTTTAATTAAAAAAATAATACATCATAATACAATGTCAATTATCAGCAAGTAGGTGGTTTCTAATACAAAATACTCATACATACCTAAAAATGTTGTGAATGCAACATACTGAACTTTCTGCAGGTGTATTGGTATTTCCTTTGCAATGTCATGATGAATGATAGGGAAAAAAGGTGGCCAGTTTTTCTCCTCGATAACTATCCCCGCTGAGCCCCAAAAAAAAAAAAAGATTGAAATTGTCATGCCACAGACATGTTTCCAGTAGGCTTCTGTAAGAATGAATAAGCTCACATACCTCGAGCTATAGCATCTTCCCTTCGTTTTAGTTCCTAAAAAAATCATGACTTCATTAATTATGTGACAGACACGAGACATAGTGCATGCAGGATGACCAAGTCAACTGATAACAGGATAACAGTGATCAGGCATGGCACTATATATCTGAAATGATGGTCCATTAATTTACTAATCTAAATACTCAACAGAATGATATACACTTACTAATATCAAATAGTAAAAATGAAAAGGACAATGCCATCTGGTATAACTAAGGACTAATCGGGTTACTAAATTTGAACTTATAATTAACAGAATCAATAATAATTTCATAGTCAACACTACACGAGGAAAAACAAACAAAAATATTGGATCTAACATATCAAGTTTCAAATATTACACTAGAACATCTTTTTGTGCTATCAAATGAAGATGGCAGGATAAATCACCTGTTCCCTTCTTCTCAATTCAGTCTCTTTAGCTTGAAGCTCCTTTTCTCTTGCTTTTACATCCTGAAGATGATAAGAAAATAAGTAAATCTGTGCCATCAAGAACTTTTAAATAGAATAATTTTGACATTCAGCTCAATGTATTAAAAACTTATTTTACCTTTGAGGAATCTAGAGGAATATCAATAGTTGCCCCACGATCATAAGGCTCAGGAGGAAGGGGTGAGAGCTTAGATGTTGCAGAAGGGACAGTTGCCGAGTTCTGAGAAATTAAGCGGGAATTAGCAGCAGTAATGAACCAACCTACGTTACCATGTTTTGCCTTCTAACCAATTATAAAGCAGAGAGGTTTTCACTCTAGGATCTTCGAAGAGATGCAAACTCTGTGTGTGTGTGTGTGTGAAAATCACCCAAATTGCTGACAATATTTCTAACATTCATTTAAACCCTAGTACGAGAGAGAACTATGTCAGTAACATATCAGGTTGTTTGATGAAACATATCACCATGTCCTCTGTTCCACACGTTTTTTTTGGGCACAACATAATTTCTGATTTAAAGTCTATAGTTCTTGCCTTCACTTAGAAACTAGAGTGAGGACCAAAAATATCAGGTAGAAATTCTACTTAATCCCTCTTAATCAATTATATTTTTCATCCGCCTCTTAAATTTATCAAATTGGCAAAATTTGATCTTCCATATATAATAGAGAAGGACCTAAGGAAATCATATCCATGATAGGAAAGAGAAAGCTTACAGTCATATAAAATGCACCTCCACTATAGGTTGATTTCCCTTTTCCTTTAGCCGCTCCATCCTAATAATAACATTAATGATAATGGATGCTGGTTTAGATTTTAAAAATAATGTAAGGTAGCACATCTGTAAGCTTAGAATTACAATTTTGACAATGGATTTTTCATTCTTGTGAATTTTAACCACTTTTTTATGCATTCATTATTTGACTTAAATTTCATTTTCTCAATGCCTAAATAATTTACTGACCACATAAAAACATTAAATTTTCAAAATTGTTCAGCCTGTGATGCAAATTTTTGGTTTACTATTATGGTTTGTTTGGGAACAGCTTTTGAAAAGTGATTTTATACAATCCGAGGTAAATATGTGAGAGAGTTTTGTCTCGACTTGTGTGAAAGTGTTTTTCAAAAGTGGTTGCCAAACATGCTATAACATATGATTTCAATAACTATGCTTAGAGGATTTTTAGGACTTTCGAATCCTAACAGCTTTTGAAAAGTGATTTTATACAATCCGAGGTAAATATGTGAGAGAGTTTTGTCTCGACTTGTGTGAAAGTGTTTTTCAAAAGTGGTTGCCAAACATGCTATAACATATGATTTCAATAACTATGCTTAGAGGATTTTTAGGACTTTCGAATCCTAACAGCTTTTTGCATGTTCATTAATTGAATTAAATTTCATTTTCTTGAAGCCTAAATAATCAATGAATGGCGTTGATGGTTGATCATGTTTGAGATGATTTGTTCTGCTTGCGCTAAACCGTAAAGGTAAAACAAAGAAAACTAAATTAAAATGTTGGTCAGCTGGTAATGCAAAAGTTTGATTTGCTACGTGAAAGATAAAAATAGACAATAGAGGTAGATATATACACATAAAAATCATTTAAAAAAAAAACAGATGAAGATGGAGAGAAAACAGACAGCAAATCGCTGTCAGGCTTTTATTCTTTTACTCAAACATTAATGGTAGGATGCAGTTAGTCAATCCTGGATGATTTAAGTAACTAGCGAGCAATCTTAAGAAGGAAGGTGATGTGGTCGAAAGAAATATTTATCCTCAAGTTTCCACTTTAACACACAGCCTACGGACCAAAAGATTTATACTTCTGTTTTTCTGGATTTGTCAGCAGACAAACGAGCATCCCACAGGCGCAGGAAGCATCGCCTATTAAGCTACATTATGAATTTCGATTCACCATTCACCAATTATCTAGAAAACATCAAAGGGATCTTACATGTTAACATCCAGCCAAACAGAAACCGAAATCATCAGTTAAACGGGTATCAACAATCATCATATAAACAGCAAACTCAGTGAACTTGCACCCTCATAGATCAAACTCAAGGAAGTCAGACACATAAAGTTAAGATACAAGATTTGAATGCGAAAACGGTAAATTTAGCCACGAACTTACCGCGAAGGGATTGACCTCTTCTTCTTCGAAAGGATTCGATTCGTAGCGACTCATGGGATCCGAGAAAAATAGATCTGAACAATAAGACTAAGCCCAAAAAAAAAAAAAAAACAAATGGATCTAAATTAAAAAGGATAGGGAAACTTCGGGTTGGGAGGAAGAATGAAGAGACGATTCCTGAAATTGCGGTTCTCGTTGCCGCCAATGAGCGTATGTATGGGCGTGGCAGAATCAGAGAAGTTTAGGAACAGATGGCTTCTGTTAAAGGTCTTGTTTTGATGAGTCGGTAACTGAAAAAGGAAAAGGATGAAAGGGTGTCCAGTTCGCGTGTGTTTGATACCTTCACACAGGTGATGCCGCAGACACGCCCTTCATAACCGCTCCCGGGATAAAATGTATTTATTTAAACGAAAATAATAATACACCCTCATTAAACTATTTTGATTTTAAGAAATGATACCTAAAGACCCTGATTAAAAAAAATCAAATACATGGAGGTTTCAAGAAATTCAACTTTCTTACCAATTTACAGGTTAGAATTGGAACGTGAATATAATAATTTAATTTGTAGATATAAATATATACCCTCAATACAGTACTTTGTTTTTCTTTTTTTAATTTCGTTTTCTATTTTTCGGCTAATTAATGTCTTTGTCCGACCTAATAATGCTATGATTACTGTTCGATCAAAATGCCTTCAATCGGATCCGCTTGGGGTCATCACCAATTCGATTGAAACTTTACCGTAACGTATTAGTAAAGTTGAGAATTTCAGGAAACAAATATTATATGCTATAATTTATTAAAAAAAATGAACAGATTATCTCGAATTATGTTATAAACAGACGTTAAGACTAGTTGGCATAATTTACTAAAAAAATAACGAAACATCAATCAATTTCATGGGCTCATGTCATGGCCAACATAATCCACTTTTGGGTGCAACGCTTTCGATTCCGCATGAAACGTCACGCAGCAATGCAGCAGACATTCTCTATCTTAATTATTAGTGCTAACTCATCAACAAACAAATACATAGGCCCACCAATGACCTTGCGACACGTAAACTTCCTCTAAAACGAATTCCCTCATGCTACCACTCATGGACTCATGGTGGCTAAATCTGAAAGAGAGAGAATACGCGGAATAATCGGCAATCGCCCCCTACGATTTGTTTTTTATGGGTAAATCTATAGCTAAACCAAGATCATGGTCCAAAGGCAACGATCAATCCATCTCAAGTAAAATCTATAATTGCAATGCAATTTACATGTCACTTTCAGAGCCGAACATGGAATCAAATGAATGAATGCATAATGAAATTACATTTAATTGCCAAACATTTGGAAACAATTATCAAACAAATGGGTTAGTAAGTACTAGTTTCTGTGCAATACACACATCAGGGCAAGGTTTTAAAGAGCTAAATATATATTTATCTAGAATTTTCAAATATAAATTACTACAAGAATGAGGAGGGAGGATTGGGATTGGCGACCCCTACAATTCTCTGAAACTGGTTCAAAACAAATCTCCTCCCGGTAGTACCTGACATAAATACTTGATGGGTTAGCTGAAAACAAAGGGGCGACTATCTGACATGTATACTTCTACTTCTTGATGCTCTGGATCTAAATCTCTGCACACTCATTTACGAGGACATCCTATTACTTTTCCTCAGTCTTCATTTGATCCACTTCTGTGAGATCCCTTCCTTATCATATCCAGTAGATATTGAACAACCTCTGACATAGGTGGCCTAAATTCTGGCTCCGACTGCAATTCATACATTCAGACCAGGAAATTAAATCCCATAAAACTTAAGGCATGTAAAAGAGTAGCCACTTAACTGGAATCAGACAGTGACAGAAGTGAAGCTTGAAAGTTGCATTAAAAAATCACCTGCACACACTGAGAAATGATGTCTGCAAAATTTGACAATGATTTGGCCGGGTAGTCTCCATTGAGAGAAGGATCTACCATGTTTGATAAGGCATCAATGTCATGTAGTTGGGGGATTGCCCATCTAACTAGAAATTGCTCTCCCCGAGAACGTGTCCTGCCCAAAGATGTTCAGAAATGCATAAAGCAGCTGGATGAAAATTCGAAAGGGGGCAAGCAAGTACTTAAGCTATGCATGCATTCTTACCTGTCATAGGACTGGCGGCCTGTCAATAGTTCTAACATAACCACTCCAAAGCTGTAGACGTCACTCTGGTGTGTGTAAATTCCAGATTCAAATTCTGGAGCTCCATAGCCATAAGCTGTTAGCAGTTGCCCTGAGAGCTGAAAAATATTGGTTTGATATCAGTTTGTTACCAATGAAAAATACTTGGATATATCAATAATGTACTTTTAAGTAGTCTTGTGATAGTGAAAACTACTTCACATGAACATCCAAATAAATTTTTGATGTTAAAGTCTAATTTTATAACTATGAATTACTAATCCATCCTCGTTTTCCATTTGCCCCAACTGGATCTAGCATTACTTTTGGCCAACAGAAATCAGAATACCTCATTTCGTAGAGACAGTCAGGTTTCAAGTTAATGAATACAAAACCGCATTTTGGTGGGGGTGCATACTACTATGTATTGGAAAGGATGCCTTCCGGCTGGGAGCATGTTCAAGTTGTTTTCCAAATAAATGCACAATTGAGAGCAACAAATACATAAATATGTACATATATTCATTTAACTATATTTGTCTGTTTATGTATGCAAGAGTCGCGTGAATTTTGCACCTCATGACGTCCATCTGCAAGGGCAATATTAATTCCTACTTCCACCTTCTCCCATGGAGCCTTCAGAAGGAAGGTGTATAGCTTTTAATATTACCATATTACAGCTCAAACTAGAAAAGCTGTATGGGTGAGAACCAGTATTTCTTGGTTCCAAACTGGTCATATGACCAAAGCAGGTTTGACGTAAGTTAGACAAGGACATGTTCCTAGTCAACCATATCCTTTGCAAAATATAACAAGAATTATTATCATACCTGACTTACAGAACCTGAAGCTATCAAGGGAGCCAAACCACAATCAGAAACACGCACAGATAGATCATCATCAAGGAGAATATTGGCAGACTTGAAGTTTCTGTGTACAACAGGTGGTTGACAGATCTCATGCAAATACCTTCTCAGATTACCACAGCAGGTATTAGATTCAGAACATCAAATAATGTATCTGTAAAATGTAAATATGTTCACACACAGAAAAATTTTCAAATCCTCAACAGCCAATTATATTTTTGCATGAATGTCATTCCCAAGTCCTGAAAGCCTTATGCCTCTATCAAACATCAGAGCTCAGAGAGCATATTTAATATAAGGAACTGAGATTATTCAGCTTTAACTTGGTGCCAAAAGTTACCCATCAGGTTTTGACTTTCTAATCAGTCAACCCCCATTTTCAAGATTAGTCAAATCTGGACCTTTATGCATTGGCTAGCGATTGTAAATCCACAATAATGACCAACATACAGAAAGATTTATAGAATTGTCAGCGGACTCTTTTAGAACAACTTCGTAGCTGGCTAAATAGAACTGCAGGAATAAGGTACAAAACCTCTATGAGAATGGAAGACTGGATTAGAACAATTCAACTAAATGAGTAGTGAGAAAGTGAAAATTAAAAACTGATTAAGGATGTGTATTTACAAAAGGTCAATTTGAAGCTGTGTCCAGAGACTTGTAACCTTTTCAAACAGAACTCAATGAAAAAGGAAGTTTCAAATTCAATATGAGACATGCAATTAACAGAGAGCACCAATTTTTTGTTTTCAGTGATTACAGGACTTACTCTAAGGCTCTGGCTGCCCCAAGGGCTATCCGAATGCGAGCATTCCATGACAATCTTGTTTTGAACTCATCATCTGAATGCAGTGCTTCTTGCAGTGACCCATTACTGCAGTACTCATAGATCAGAAGCCTTTGGCCATGCTCAGAACAGTAGCCAATAAGTTCAACAATATTTGCATGCCTGATTCTGTCAATACTGTTTACCAGTTCAAGAAAATCGTGATCCTTTTGATGTTCAGAAACTCTTTTGTCCAGTTTCTTCACAGCAAGTAGCTGTTAATTCATTCAGAAAGTGTAAGTATAGAAAATATGAATATGATAAATACATACAGACATTTAATGAGTCTGATAGTCCGAAACATGCAAAAGACATCCAGCCAATGGAATATTTACACCAACCAATTTACCATGTCCAGAAAATTTACAAGAAAATTATCAAAAGCAGAAGAGACAGAGAAGGATTGAATAATAAGTAACCATGTTTATTGACCAACAATATTCCTGCACATTTATCCTTAAGTCCTTCAAGAAGTATAACACTGAAAAGACATCAGCAGTTAAAATTGTAAAGAGAACAGAAGCCACACGTGCATTTACAGCATTGTTACCTAGTGGAAGGAAATATGAAGAAAAGATGAAAAATTAAGTTCAACACGTGAAATTACCCTAGAAGTTATCATAGAGGAACAACCCAGCCAAAAACATGAGACAAAATATTATTCTCTCTATATTGAGTTTGAACTCAGAATCATTTAAACAGCAACATATGAGATGATACAATGATTATTATAGACAAAAAAACAAACAAAAAGCGAGTTTACAAACTACACAGATCAATGAATCTGATGAAGAACAACCATACCTTCCCATCAGGTAGCTCTGCCCTATACACGCTCCCCAGCATGCCTCCTCCTATAAGATTATCTTGAGAAAAGCTGTTCGTATACTGTTGAAGGGATGCAATTGTGAAAGATTTTGCAAAGGTGGGAGAAACTGGCTTTTTTACAGAAGAAATGACTGTAGCCCCTCGATGGAACGGAATTGGCTCAGCAGTCACCTCCTCATTAGGTGGTGGGGGTGGTGGTGGTGGGGGAGGTGGGGGTGGAGAGGGAGCGGGAGGTGGGGGTGGAGGGGGTGGGGGAGGCAATGAGTACACGTCCAGTGCACTCATATCTATCTCATGATCATCCATCTTGGGTAATGTTCCCATTCTTCGCACATCTTTCTCTTGCTCATCTTGTGACCTCGGAATAGCTTCTACTCTCCTGGTCTCTGATTGATGATCTTCTTTTGTTCTCATAACAGCCCCCTTTGGTACTGTCCAAATGCAAAATTCAAAAAATTTTTAGAAAACGAATAGATTAATTAAGTATTATCACTTGGAACAACTAAATATTATATAAAATATATTCGTTTGCCTTTCTCAGTTTGACTGGGTGGTTGGACTGAAGTCGCATGATTCCTAGGATTGTGTCTGTCATCTCCATATGCTCCAATTTGGTGTTTATTAGAAATTCTGCCAGCCCTTTCCCTTCTGCTACATCTTGGAGTAAAGAGGAGGAGTGCCAACACCAAAATAATAAATCCTAGTACACTTGCAATAGATATCCAAACCACCCTTTTGGTGTTCTTTCTTGCTTTTCCAGAACTTGATTCCTTTGAGGCAGTTGGTCCTTCAGCTGGTTTATTAGTAGGTACATGCCCAGTAGCTGGGGCCCCAGAAACCACTGTTACTGGTGGTGTTGTTGCTGGAGAACGAGATGGAGGAGCAGAAGTTGTGGTACCATTAACATTAAATGGGTTTCCATCTTTTCTGCATAACAAGCATCATTAATAGTTAATGTAGGCACAAAATTACAAAGGATATATTACTTATATTTCTGATGCAACAAAGTTCAACATGAGGAACCCAAAAAAACAAACACTTGGATCACGAAAACGTAGTCAACTCTTGGACACTTGATTTTTGTCATTAGATCTTCACATGATAAAATAGATCCAGAATATCTGGCCTAATCATACACCTTAGATCTTGTTACTGCCCATAGTATAATAGTCTAGTGACCATTGACCAGCCTTTTAAGTTAGGCCTCCATTCACCATAATCTTCATTGACTAAGTTGACATTAGCTTTCTTCAAAGCCAAACTTAAACCAAATATCCCAAACGCCTTGTACATTTAGAAGGCTAAAACCACAAGATTAAAGCATTGAAGTACAAAGCACAAGCAACCAAAACCAAGTACCATGCCCATGTTCTTATCTCAAATGCAAGATTTCACCCTATTAAAGCATAAAAAGCCAAAATACTCCAAAGTTTAAGCTTTCACCTGAAGTTTGCAATGCTTAGAAGCTTTTGAGGAATCGGTCCATTGAATTGGTTGTTCTCTACATTCCTGTTCAAAGAAGGGTAGAATGTACACAAAATAAACAAGAGGACAAGAAGGAAGACCGATTAAAGGATAGTATTTAATACTTTAAGCATTCCAAAAGTTCTATAACCTATCCATTAAGACATTAATATAAATGATCATATCATCAAAATCTATATGAGGCAAGGCAAGGAGAAGTACAAATCTTTCAGTGAAAGGTCTTGTAAAACATCAAGGGTCCCAGATAGTTGATTGTTCTGCAGATGTCTGCCAATCAGGGATTAGTCAGTTTGCATGATCCACAACTGGGAGGTAATTTCATACAGATGGTCTTACCAAGACCAATACTCACAGGGAGACCAAAGCTGACAAATTCTCTGCAGATGGAGGCAGTTCCCCACTAAAATTGTTATTTGATAAATCTCTGGACAAACAGTAATAGCGGCTCCCTTAGCATCATTTGTAAATAACATCTAATCAATCTTCACTCAAATAATCTATATCTATAATATTTAAAATAAGGTCTTACAGATTAACCAATTTTGTAAGTGACTGAAATATATCTGGGATTTCTCCTGATAATTGATTGTCATTAAAAGATCTGGAAGGAGACAATTCAATAAGATTTAGAGATAACATTACAGTAAAATTTGACCTCAATAATCACCAGACATAAATACAAAAGAGGCAACAAAAACTCACATGACTGTCAGTTCGGTCAATGTAGATAAAGAGGGTGGTATACTTCCAGTGAACCGGTTATCTGAAAGAAAACTAAAATAGTACAGAAAATTATGCCTTATTGTTAAAACTGTTGGCAAGAGCTCCAGTGTTGTATCAAGGTAGGTATTACATACAAATTTTGCAAGGAGACTGGCAAGTTGGATGGAATACTTCCTCCAATGTGGTTGTTGCTTAGATCTCTGCCCCAAAAATGTTTAAAACAATAAGATATATATATTTATTGTAAGAAAGAGGATTGCAGAGACTCAAGAATTACAGAATATAATCCATACGGACAAAGTCGTACAAATGCACAATACACACTTGAATAGTGCTGGGTGGACAGAGACCAAGAAATACAGCCGGAAATAGGAGAGTATTATTACATTTTCTGTATTGAAGCAAAAGTTCCCAGGCTATCACCCAGTTCGCCTCCCAAGTTTGCACCAACCAGAACTCTGTCAGACAAAATAAGTTGTCAAGGGAACAGAGAGCCAACTATTTTGAGAGATGTCAATCAATATGAAGAAGAAACAAGGAGATGGGATACCATACATTGTTTGTATATATGTACCATTACACTGAATTCCTTGCCATGCTTGTCCACACGGGTCTCCACCACTTGGAACCCACCCAGGGAGAACAGGTAAGCCCAGTGCAGCATGTAAGTTATTTATTGCAGAAACTGTTTCAACAAGCATATTTTAGAACTCCTATAGAACACATACGAGGAATTGTAACAAATACGAAAAACAGAACAATCCTGATTTCCTATCATAATTTCTTGGTTCCAACACACCCACAGTTCAGTAGTCCTCCTTTCATTGGTCCAGCTAAGGAAGTAATTCATTCTAGCGTTAAAAACAAGGCCAGTAAGCCTAAGAAGCAAGGAACATTTAGCACATCAGTTTCTACAGGGGAATAGATTATCCCCCGAAACGGCATTCAAAAATTCAGAAGGCTGTCCTGTTTGCTAACGACAGTTGAGCCACCAGTAAATCTGAAGTCAAGTCCGACTCATTCCCCGGCGTTACTTCGAAGATCGTATCAGCGATCAGCAAAGAATAAAAAATGATGAAACTTAAAAGGGAGAAGAACAGTACCGTCAGTAGGATTCGTGTCCGCTTGTGAAAACTGAATCGTGCAGATCAACATGAATCCCAATAAAACTTGTCCATAGATCTTCGCTCCTTTATGCTCAAGAGCAGATCTCATCCCACCCATTGATCCCCAGCTAAGTTCAATTTTCTCCAGCCAAGCTAATCAGGACAGCATCCTCCCAACTGAAAATCCAACCCAAACGGTTCAGGGGAAAAAACATTTAATCAAATTGCAGGAAATAGGCACCTTGGCTAAGAAAAAAAACACCCATAATTATCAACATTTACACACACACACAAAGGGACAAAAAAAAAAGCGCGAAAAACTCATACATGCGTGAAGGGTGAGGACGGAATCCAAGATCAAAGTGAACTCGCAGAGGAAGTGATGAGCAGAAAATTTTAGCAAATGCTGGAAAAATGGACGGAAATGAAGCAAGAGAGAGAATTCAATGCACACTCCACGAGCAGAAACCTGAATTGGAGCTCAACAAATAAACTTAATGGTTAAGAATCAAATGAAATAAAAAATAGCAGTGGAGCTGGGAACGCAAGCAAAAGGAAAAGGCATCACACCAACGAAGTTTTTTACATTCTACGATATTCTATAAAACCCTAGCCTTTGGAGAAAGCTGGAAACCAGGAAAAAGGCAGAGAAAAATACGTAAAGGCGCACACACTTAGGAAATTCTCTGAAAGTGTGAATCTTTCTTTCTCCTTTTCCCCCCTGTATGGCCACTGGTTATTTCTCTCTTCTGAGCTTAACAGCTCTATAAATAATTATGAAAAGAAGTGTGCAAGTCATACATATCCCCTTTGTAATGTGTACAGTAAACGGTGAAAGCACCTTGTGACGCTCCTTGCCGACGCGTACGTCTAACGTTCAAGGCTATCCTCCTCCTCTACTTCATTGCTTGCACGTCAGTAAAATCCACGAGTTCTTCCCTTTTTTAATCATCATCAGATTTGAAACTTGAAATGATTCCCAGCCTTTTCTGACTCGCAAGTTGCAACATTGGAACCATAACTTAGCGTATCAGCATGTATTCCCTGACAAGAAATCAAAACTTTCCTCGTCTACGTTAAACTAGGTTGACAAACAAAAAAAGGTGGCTCTACGAGAATATTTTTTTTCCTTGAAATCCCATTCCTATTATGGGGAAACATCACTGTTGATGACACTATGCCATTGTTTAAATGTTAATTAAGGTGGGTGCGGCATTATTGCTTCATAAAGATTGTGGGTGTAATTTACGCCCCAGAGCGCGCGTAATGTGCGATTTGGAGACGAGAGATTACACAACTGTATTTGTCTTACAGCCGCCAGATTCTCCAGGGGCATCACGTGTTGGGGTGTATGATTGTTATGGGCTCCGTGTCAGCTAATTTAAAAGCCCACTGAATTTGAAGTGTACTCGCTGCCGTAATTGGGTGAATGCAGCTAGATATTCATAATTCATTAATTTGTTTTATTATTATTATTGATTCCATTAGCCTATGGCGTGCAACGGTAATTGAATGAATGAGCCTGTGTAATGTAATGTTGTGGTGTGAGATGACCCCACCACGGACAAAACATTTATATAAAAAATATCCTAAAATCCAAATATTTGATTTGGAGGCTTGGAGCCATCAATAGTTGAAAAGAGTTTGGACGATCACTAACTGAATTGATGTGGCGGCTCAATGATGGAATTTAAGAAAAGGGCGTAGAGAGAAAAGAGACCATTAGCGACGGATGGAGACCAGGTTTCAGATCCATACTCTCACACGTCTCGTTCTAGTTAAGGAAGCGGTGGTGAATATTAAATAACTCAACATTAATCCAACAAAAAAGCTTGGCGACAGGTTCCTTTGCAGAAGAAGACATGCCGGAGCAATTCATTTTACAAAAAAAGTAACACACTCCCTTAATAGACTAAAGAATGATTTAATTTCAAGATGACTCGTACGTGACACGCACTGGCTGGATATGAGGGATTAAGTAAGACACTGATCACAAGAGAGAACATTGCTTGAGAGGGAGATCGAGGGCGAGAGTTGTGTTCATTACCAATGATGAAGATGTTCCAGGCTGAGTCACACTCATTAAACAATAATTCTCTCATCTTATGTCCAGAGTAATGAAAGAATACTTTTTTATTCTCATAAAGTATAAGTATATATTAAATACGGATAAAATTGAAAATTGTTATATCTCAGTACAGTTGATGAAAATTAACTTTTTTGTAATTTTTTTTTGCCAATTAACCTTTTTTCTGATATATATATAAATGTTATAAATAATTTATAAATATCGTTACAGTAGTGTATGTCCGTATTTACCTTTGAGGGTATTGTTTCTACTCTTCAAAAAAAAAAAAAATACAAAAGTGGTCATGATCTTTGACCAGGCAAAGACCAAAAGGGTGGGGCGGTCTTTCGAGTTTTGCATGTTGATGCGGGTCCCCTGTGGAGCCCATGCCGTAGCTGTCACCAACAGCACCCCTTCTCATTCACTCTCACCCTTATCCCTCCGCCTCGTCTTTCTCATCCTTTCCACCACTGCCAACTGCAATTAATCAAAACCAAACATGCAAGGTTTTAAAAGAAGATATTTTGATAAGTAACAATTTTTGATATAACAAATAATAACATGTTTACATTTCTTATTTATGACTAAAACTTTTTAGTTACCAAGACTCATTTGTAATGAAATTAGAAGAGTAGGTTTATATAAATTAAGGAAAAAATTTATTTTAGATACTTACTTTATAAATATTATAAATTATATCGATGGGGTAATCTCCACCGTTGATTCACCTTTTTTGCATGACATTGAAGTGACTCCTCCCAATTAAATGTCATCCAGATGCGACCTCTTGTCCTCTGCAGAGAGGCGTCTTCAGATAAAGGTCTCGTCTTCCGCACTCAAATCAAATCAAGCACGTTTTTAAAAACCCTTTTTAAATGTTGAGGGGATAAAAGAAATTCCATGTATTGATATCAATACAAAAAAAAAAAAAAACTCTGACCATTTTGCTCTCATATGATATTTAACACTCTCGTCAAATTTTACTATCTCTCTCCCCCTCTCCCAATTGAAAAGGAAAAAAAATAGGTCATTTAAGAATTTCAGAAAAGAAATTTACGTAGAGTCTGAAGGCTCTAAAAAAGAAAAGAACAAGACAGGCACCTGTTTAGCCCCAAGGAATAATTAGAATGGAAGGAAAGAGTGGGAATTTGAGAAAGAATCGGAGGTGGGGCGGTCGCGGTTCCCATGTGGGGCAGCCTTCGCAGGTCTCACAAATCAGTGACCAACAGAAACGCGCCACGTGCTACTCCCACGCCCAGTGTGGAGAAATACTTGGTAATCCGGTAGTGTCACATCACATAAGAATATCGTAATAATCTTTTTTATGAATCTCATGTTATTTTCACCGTCTCCACATAATCCACTATTGTATGTATGTGTGTGTATATATATATGTATATATTTGCGGGACTTGTAAAAAAGACATTTGAATTATCTTGATATGATACAGTACGAACAAACGTATCACCCACGAGCATTCCCTGCATCACCTCGCACATATCCAACGGCTACTTTTGTTTTAGCCCCAGGACCCAACGTCTATTTTACCTCTCTCTCTCACACACACACGCGCGCCCTCGCCCCTCTTTCTTCATTTTATGCCTCATCCGCATCGTACTTCGTTGCTTATAATACGGTTTACGGTTTCCAAATGTATTATTTTTCTCTGTCTCTAACGTTAATACACACTTTATCCAATCATAGATGTATAAATACTTGTATTATATTTAATATCGGACATTCTACCGTATATATCGATTTAGGGTGACTGGCAGATTCAAGCGTCGCATCATGTTAGCTTTTTATGCGTGAACGACAACTTGGCCCCAAGCCCACAAAAAAAAAACGATAATATAAAAATATGTTTGTTACAAATAATTACTAATATGATCTGTATCCTTCAAATTTTCTTTTATTTTGATTTTAATCATTTACATTTTTTATTGTTTTAATTTTGATCCTTATAATATAATAAAAATCTGGATCGCAAACCTTAAAAGATTAAAATCAAAGCAAAGATAAATTTACGAATTATATATTGTATTAACTAAAAATATGATTAAAACATGATAGGCTTAAAAATAAGAATGTTTGGTTGAGTGTCCAATGACAACATAATGACAACATAATATGTTTGCTTTGGAATTGTCCTTTTAATAATAATTGAGCCTCACTGACTGTACAAGTTGAATCCCATTTTTCTATTACTGCTGGTTTTGGCAGGTAGTGGTGGCCAAGTTGGAGTGGCCGTTCGCCTTTTTATTTTTATTATTTAATTAGTAGGTTTGAATTAGTCAAAAAAAAAATTAGTCACTTTGCATAGCATCATTATATTATCAATCCCTAGATAAGCATTAGATTAAAGTATAAAAAATTGATACATGTCAAAAATATACATTTATGTTGTGCACGCGACAATAAACATTTGTGATATGTAAATAGTTATGACTCGCATGTATAGTAAACATCTTGGCTTTGCTTGTTACACTACAATTCATTTTTCTTTTTTCTTTTTTTTTTTTGCCAACGAATTTATTTTTCTTTATGTATCCAGGACATCAAGTGACGCTTCACAAATACCATGGTATCCATTCCCTGCCTGTGGTTTGCTTTTGCTGTTTTCTTTCCTGCTGGGAATTGTTTTTGAGCATAACACTTTTTATGCCCACTTAAAAAGGAAAAAATAAAACAAATTTAAGAGTAAAAACATTTTATAGTTTCAGTTTTAGAAAATAGTTAAGATGAAAACGTAACATGCTTAATAGTCATGTCATCCTATTTATATAGTAAAACGAATATTTTAGTTGATTGTATTTGTAAATTATATTATTAAATTTTTTTATATGAGATTATAATTTTACCCTATATTTATTATGGACTATTATATGTTATATTATATATTAAATAAGGCTAAAATTGTGATGTTTAAAAAAGAGGACATGGCTTTGGACTATATGTGGTTGGTCTGTAAAACGCCCAACAATTATGAAAAGGCAGGATATGGGTGAACACGAAAAGATTCCTTTTCCAAGGCGTCCCAGTTTCAAACCAAGGGGCCGTGCTGTGTCACTGCGTTCACACACACCCTTGGCGAAGAACATCCCATCCCAGAAGAGGAAGGAAGTTCCTTCCAATTTTCAAGTCCACGTTATTAGTCAATTTTTTTCACCACCGAACCCCAATAAATATGTTCCCACCAACATGCAATATATCTACAGCTCCATCCAATCCTAGTATAATTTAATCAATCAATTTACATAAATTAACAAAATTAGGTAAAACGTTCATTTATGAGAGATTTTTCCAAATTAGTCTTATATAATTTAATGTTATATTTGGACGTATGAGTATCTTAGAAAGTCTCGGCA
>QFDD01002092.1:0-20003 GCA_006871305.1 Vachellia collinsii | reverse complement strand
TTTTATTATTAAATATATAATACTTTCCTTCTATTTTGCTTCCCCCTCCCCCAACCGGAACTTCTTTTTTCCTTTCCTTCTATTCTTTTTCGTTCTCTGTTTTTTTACTATATTTTTAATACACAAAATCCTTAAATTCTCCTCTTGTTGTTTCTTTTCATTCCAACAAATTTTTTTATAAATTTATTTTTGTCATTGCCTTATAATTCTTTTATTCTTAAAACTCACATTTTAGATAAATTCTTCTCACTAATTTATTATGAAATAATTATTTCTCAAGGATGTGCAAAATTCCTATATACTTTTTCAAAATGTGCGTATAAACTTGTCATGCAAAAGCATCTACAGTGCCGTAAAAAGCATTTTGATCGATGGCCAGCATCTCGATGGTAAAAGGTCGTAACATCAGAGGAATCATTGCCAGAGGACATAGCAGATCTACAGTGTCTATGTTTTTGGATTTTAATAATACTTGGCATTTCACTAAAATTAAATATATAAAAATAAAGATAAGATTTAAAATAATAACTAAGACATAGAAATCATCTTAAAATCCATGTAAGTAAATAAAATAAATTAATTATACTTACCTCAACTCTAAGATACTTGTAAGTTAAACCACATTTCAATTAATCTACACAATGATAATACGTATGAATTTAATATATAATTAAATAGTTAACTTAATTAGATAGATTTAAAGTCTTGAAATTATTATTCCGAATCTCTACTCCTCAATATTCTATCCACTGTTTATTTTAAACTCAATTCAAATATTATTATCAATCCAACAACTCATTTGAAGTGCATATTAACTTCCATTGCACAAAATCCTCAATTTAAAGTTTAGGGTTTCAACCATTGTTCAAATTGTTAAATTTATTTAACATTATAAGCTGATTTAAACTTCAACAATATTTTCAATAACACCAATAAATTATTTAACTCAAACTTTAATAATACTTCTTTGCCTAGCTTTAGATTGGGGGTTACATGGTTGTTCTGTTATTTTCTTTGTTGTTGTCTTTATTGAAATCTTCATGTGTTTCAGTGTCCTGATTATATGGAAATTCGAAATTCTGATTTATCCTTTTATAATTTTAAATGTTTTTTTGGGAGTTTTTCTAAAATATTCAAACACTATCATTTATTCATTGGATGGGTGGATAACTTTCTTGACATTAATCTTAACACCAGCTTTCAAAGAAAAAACATGGGAGACTATTTTATTTTTTGGAGGGATTTATTTTTCTTGTTTTTTGTCTACCTCAGAGGGCCGTACTCTTTAAATATTTTTTTATTACATATTATTTAAATCCTCAAATTAAATATATTTTTATATTGTTGATATGATTTGACTGTAATCTGATTAGATCATTTAGTTTTCTTCATATCCCCACACTTCCTTTGTAGTATAAATCCATGTCTTATAAGTTCATGATAGATTTGGATGTAAGAAAGAAATCCAAGAAATCCACCCAGCTTGCGGGAGACACTCCCTCCTTCCCCTTTTTGTTTATAAACAACATTATTTTTCATTTGGTTAGTTCTTTATGCATCTAACAGCTTGATTTTCTTTAAAAATTTAATACAATTTTTCAATTTTTGCCCTAATTATTTATATGTTTTTTTATTTACTGTTCCTACTCATTTTCTCTCTTTCATTTTTTTTACTCTTTCTCCCTCATGCTCATCATCTTCTCCATAAAATAAGAGTATGATTAAAAAAATTACATTTTTGCCGACAGTCAATTCATTTCATTTCATATGGTTCAAGTAATTGTTATTAAAAAATATATGACTGGAAGAGGTATTTATTTGTGCGATCCCTTGATTGGCTAATAAAATGGAAGCATTTGGAAACAGTTACAGTGCTAAACGTAAAGCTTAACTCACCCTACTATTCTGATTTAGACTATTCAGATCTAATTTGGATGATCCAAATTTCATTTTATAAAAATCTATATTTTTTTAAAAAAAACTTATTCCAGTAGATGCAGAATAAAAAAATAAAAGCAATTTTTTAACTATTATTTTTTAAAATAATAATTCTTTTATTTAAAAATCATTATTTAAAAAAAATTAAATATGAACCCTCCACATCAAGATGTGGACGATATTAATAACATAACTAAGCTTTAACCTTAGTACTGGTTCTAGAAGGGTTTCAATCTGCAATGCCTTTTCATTAGTTAGCGAATAAGTTGTTGACGTTGTGTTCCCGGCTGCCATGACTGAGGCGCACTCTGCTACAATAAGATCATCCGGATTCCCAGAGTATAGATAGGCTTGGGTATCCCTAAACCTCTCATGTCCTCGTTGCCCATCTGGCTTCGTTACACTTGCTCTAAGCCTCTCACTACTCCCCCGCTTGCTCTGTTCCCACACGCATGGCAGTTCCTCTGTGGCTGCTGTCAGTTGCCGCCATGGCCATGGTCCTCGAGAAAACCGCCGGTGGCCGTGACTCCAATGTCAAGGACATTGCTGGGGCGGCGTCCGGCCGACGTGAGATCACCGCCGCCGAGGTCCAAATGCCCGGCCTCATGGCTTGCCGTGCTGAACAGGATCCTGGATTCCTTATTGTTCTGAACAGGATCCAGGATGGGTTGAAGACTGATCCTATGAGGTGCCACAAGATGAACGAGAATCTCGACGGTGTTGAGAGGCTTTACCAGATGCAAGCTAATGGAGCTCTGTGTTCCCCAGCTATCAATAATGGCAAGGACTCTGTCACCAAGAGCAGGGTAACTCTCTAATCTAAGCTTCAAGAATTGAAATTTTGTTAACTACATGGCAGCTACAAAGTCGACTTTTGGTGTTTGTTTTCCCATTCTCTTCTCATCTCTTCCCTAATCATCACCGTCGACTATTTCATCAGCAACGTCGTTTTTTACAACACACTGTTTCATACATTCTTTTCTCCATTGTCCCTTTACCGTTAGCGTCTGGTCGCAATTCTCGCGGGAAGGCGGTATCAGCTGTTTCACGTCAGCTGCGTCACCTGCTGCCCTCATTTTTGTGGTGCTTTCTAAATGTATTTTTAATGTTTCTGTTGATAATTAAATTCTATATAAAATAAATAACATTTTAAAACCTTAACTTAAAAAAGGTGCAGTTTTTAATTTTTTTTTATAATTTTTTAAATATAAACCCTTTAAAATTTGGGATGAATTTGGTGACTTTTAATATATTTATTTTTTAAAAATTATAAAAAACTGAAAAATTGAATTATTTTTTATTTATATGATATCAAAATATCAATATTTTATATAGAATTCAATAATTTAAAAAATACAAACAATACATTTTGAAAGAATCCAAAATTGAGGTGAAGCTGGAGTTGCAGTGAGACACGCGAGTCTCCAATTCTCCAACTTCTGATTCATGTTCCACTGGACTGGCACTGGGAACCAAGAACAGAACAGCTATTCACCAAAGAGGAGGTCGTGACTGAGTTAGGAAAGGGAAAGCGAAGTCCCGAGAGAGGAGAGATCGACGGTTATCGCATCTTGAGCCATTTGAAGGAAACGTTGGCCCATTTCCAGATATAGGCCTACTTTGACAGTCTGCCCATCTCCCATTTGTCTGCCTTCACCCTCTTATCTTCTGACACTTTTCTCTCTTCCTCCTACGCATCTCTATATCTATATATAATTGTATATTTGTATATTTGAGTTCACTCACAGTCACCTTCATTGTCATATACTCATATGAGCGCAATACTACCAAATCCCCCACGACCCTTCGTTCTCCTACCCTTCGTTCTCCTTCTCCAGAAGATACTTCCACTGGAAAAACAATGCCGGCGATGGCGAAGACGACAATATCTCTAACACAACCGCTGCCACCTCTTCGTCCTCGCATTCCAAAGGCAAGCACCGTCAAGTCCCTAAGAAACCCCACCACTCCTCCATTTCAAGGCTCAAGTCAGCTCTTTCTTTCACTTTCTTCTCCAAGATCCGTTCCCTCTACTACCACTCTACCCCACCGGTGAGCGGCACCCTCTTCGGCCGCCGTCGTGGTCATTTCCGTCTTGCCTTCCAAGCCAACCCTGCACTTGAGAGAGAGAGAGAGAGTATACCTTGCGGTTGAGGTTGGGGGAGGTTGAAGCTGGGGAATATAATGAGGCGTTGTAACTTGGAGACGAGATCGTTGATCTGGGCATCGCTGATCTCTGAGGAACTACCACGAAAACTTCTGCTTGACATTATTATTCTCAAACTGTTTGCTTGCTATTGCAGCTTCAACAACAACTCAAAGAAGAAGAAGAAGAAGAAGAAAAAGAAGAAGAAGGGATATGAGAGAAAGGGAGGGAGCAGTGATATATGAAAGAGTACTATTGTAGCAGCTCTGGCCAGCGAAGTAATAGAAGGAGGAGAAGAGTGGGTCTAGCTAGAACAAGTCACTGTGTGTGTGAAGAGAGAGAGAGATTGGGACGTGAAAAAGTAATATTAAGAGGAGAAATCTCTGGAGGAGGCAGGCCGGTGCAGAGAATCTAATGCATATCTCATCTGGTGGACAAAAATTGTGGGCCTCTTATTTCAAAGTTGAGGGGCGTTACTAACCATTGACACCGTGGCATTTTTCACCCTTTTCAATAGTTGATAAGTATTCATGCACTTGATAATATTTGGTGTCAGATGTGAGTTGAAGACGTTTTTACCCTTTAACCCATATATATCTCAATAAGGTATATCATATAATATAATATGATATAATAATTGTATAATTAAAATATCTAACCGTCTGCTCTTCACCTTCCCAAGCTTACGGCTGCGGCGGCGAGCGTGGAGACGGCCGGAAAAGAAGAGACCAAGGCACAGGCTGATGAGCCAATTGAAGAAAAGGGAAATGAGTTCACTACAAGCAGCGAGTCAAAGGAAAGTGACGAGGAGAACGAAGGGCAGGCTGGTGATAAGAAGGGGTGGTTGTCTGATGTTGTTCAAGCTTTTTGGCGTTTTGTCGTGGTCACTCTGCGTCTCATCAAGGCTACCAAAGTTACCATAAACATCGGAGGTGCCACAGTTGAGATCCAATTATCTGCTCTCTGGGATGATGCATGATAAGCATGAGAAAAAAGGAACTCTGAGATCAAAATAATCCATTCATGGCTGGTGGATCTTCGTATATTCTTGAATTTGTGCCGCGTGTCCTTTTGTGTTGTCATCACATGATCAAAAACACGATAATATGTAACTTTTTTTTTATCAGATAATAAAGTACCATACCATAAAATCAATGTGTGAACTTGCTTAAGGAATCGTCAGTTTGGTGCGGTACCAAGTAGGGTCCAAATTAATCTTGTGGAATATAGAAGCCAAGTCCAAACTCTTTTGATGGAAAAGGGGAAAAAGAAGGAGAAGATGGAAAAAAGGGAAACGAGATTTGGAACCCCAATCAAGATGGTTAACACTAACAAAGGTTCACGAAAGGAAAGTAGACTTCCCTCTCCTTTTTCTTTAGCCCAAAGTGTTCATCTTTGATTGGGGAATACAATTAAAATTAAAAAACATATCTAAGATATATAATATATAACACTATATAAAATAAGAACTTGCATTAATTAATCATCTCAAATTATGTACTCATTAAATAATTAAGAAAACAAGACTTCACTTTAAAAAATAATATGATTATCGATATATAAGGTTCACATAGGATGACTGTGTTAGAATTTAGTTGTTTTTAGTTTTAACAGAGTTTGATAAGCAACTTGCAGTTACTTCCGATTGGTTCATTGAATTTTAGGGAATGTAATATAATAGAATGTAATGGAATGTAATAAGATGATATTTATATTATTTTGTTTGGTTTACCACCAAGAAAAGATAATGCATATAGACATAAATCTATTGGGTTAAATTATAAATAATATGAAAATAGGTGAGAATAATACGTTAAAAAAAATAAAATTACCACTGTCCCCATATTCACACACATATTTTAAAACTTGGGTATATATTAAAGCCGAAAAAAGGGGCTAACCTTATTAGGCCAATTCAAATCAAGGGTTTGATCTGTAGTTTAATATTAACAAAAAAAAAAAAAAGAAACGGGCCCAAAAGTATCTAAATTTTTATTATAATGAAATTTTTATTATTTGAACTATCCGATGCTCTTCCATATAATGCACAGGGAGCTCGTTCTTTACATATATTATCATGTCCACATCTTATTTATTATATTACATGCAAATCATTTGTTTTTCTTACAATTTAAACGCTCAATAATAATTAAATTGTAATAACATATTTATTTCATTGAAACAATAGCAAGTACATCAAGGTAAGTTTTGAAATATTTAATTATATACAACATTTATTGTTGTTTTCTTAGCATTACATAATGTCAACTATATAAAAGAATAGGTTTTGCATAATGTAATAACCAATGTTTTGCGCAGACTTCTAATTCACTAAAAAAGGATATAATGTGTTATAGAAAAGTGAAATAAACCGGATCTAGTTTCACCTTCCTTTTTTTGCCTTGGTATATGTATTTTAATAATATCACTACAAAAAAAAAATCTTATTTCCAACGGAATTAGCCATGAAAAAATATTTCGTGGCAATTTCCGACGGAAATTTAGCCACGGAAAAATATTCCGTAGCGAATTTAGCCACGGAAACATATTCCGTGGCAAATTTAATTATTACTTAATTAATTATTATAATTATAATTTTATTAATTAATTATTAATTTCAATTTTAAATTTGTTATTTATTATTCTTATTTTTTTATTATTAATATTAAATATTAATTAATATATTAATTAAAATAAATATTAAATATGAAAATATTATATATAATATTTATTTTATTTGTAATAATTTTTATCAATTAATTATTAATTTCAATTTTAAATTTTTATTCTTATTTATTTTATTATTATTTACTATTAAATCTTAATTAATATATTAATTAAAATCAATATTAAATATAAAAATATTAGAAATAATTTTTATTTTATTTGTAATAATTTTATATTAAAATTAATATTTTTTAAAATAATAAAAATTATGAAATTAATAATCATATAAATATTATATATAAATAATTTATTATGCAGTATAATATTATATATATTTAAATATGCGTTTAGAAGGTACAATGTTGTCGCAGCTCAACTGGCAAGGGATCATGCGGGTGCACAGGTGGTTGAGGGTTCGAATCCTGGAGGAAGCAAAATTGAGAATTTATCAGATGGCGACACGTGGCGGCTGCAGGAGGTAACACGTGGCAGGGGCCCGAGTGAGGTGGCGGCAGGCGGAGGTGCCATGTGACATTATTATTTTTTTTAAAAAAAAGAAATTTGTCACGGAAAATTTCCGATGGAATATTCCGGTGCTAATTTTCCAATGGAAAATTCCGTCGATAATTTCTGACGGAATGAAAATTCAGTCGGTAAACGTTTTGTGACGGTAAAATTTGCGACGGAACGAATTTCGTTGGTAATTCAGTTATTCTGTGGCAAACCACAATTCCGTCGGTAATTCCGTAGCTAATTTCATGTTTTTTTTGTAGTGTATAATGTTAGAATCATGATTCTAAAATCAACAAAAACATAAATACTGGCCACCTAAAAAGTATATAATACTGTATCAGCAAAGCATATTATATTTTGTGACTTGTGTCATGTGAGCATATCACTTTCATTCTATTATGATTGTGCATCTTCTCGCTTTGTGACTTCATGGGTTTTAACATGAATGTGGTCTCAATGAAAGCGAAGTAATCAATGTAGCAAAGCAAAGTGGCAGGGACTCTACACATGCATATACAACAATATAATGAAGGTGAAAGGGAGCAGGGATATAGGAAGTTGGAATGTGATTTCATTAACTTGAGTAAAAATGATTTTACATATAACTAAACAACAATAAAACTAATTTTGTAAAATACATAGTTAATTAAAAGAGTGTGGAATCTGTTTTATTCAGTTGCTCAAAAAGGTCTAATTACGTTCATTTTCATAGTTTATTCCTTAAGTTAATTAAAGTTGTGACCTATTTAATCATATAGCATGTATATAGAATTCATGCTTTTCTAACACTCATATATTTTATTATCTTCTTTAATAGATAGATACCTATAATGATACATTATCTATGAAAGTTCCAAGAGCACTAGGCCATGTTGCCTAGGCAACTGAAAAGGTGGCAATGACTTTTCTGCATGTGTGAATTTTGAGGAAAGAATAACGTAAAATGGTTAGTTAGCATCTTGTGAATTTTGATTGCAGATCATCAAATTATAGACTCGCGTCCCATTTTTGGTGAATAGAGATATGTCAAATGAAGGCATGCTATTAGCTATCTTGAGAAGCTTATATATAAACATTTATGTGAAGCTATTATTTTCTTTGTTTGACAGAATGAAAAATTATAATTTGGGAGAGACCAAATTCAAGTCCCCTAGACCCTAGTGAACAGCTCCTGTTGGATTACTTGGTAATCTATTTAATTACAAGTGATAAGTTTTACAGTGAAAGTGATACCATTTATGTGAACAGATAAATTATGTTAACATCACAGTAACAAAGTCATTAATAATTCTTCTAGAAATCAATAGTAATATTTTATTGGTGAATGGTAAAGCTCTATTAATTATCCCCCGTCCCAAAAAAAAAACATTTTGAATCGTTTTATGGACAATAGTTAATCCTCAGTGCTGGCATGCGAGAATTTCACAAGGGCCAAATATTATCGTGGCCAGAAAATTATTGCGTCTGCACAATTAAATTGTGGAGCGCTTAAAAAATGGACCGATATTTTGTTTGACTACTTATATCATTATACTGCAGTTTGCATAAAAATATAAAGCATTTGAAAAATCAATGAAAAAAGGAAATTGGAAGATGAGAAATGTAATGCCAATAGCTGCCTCAATGTTCTATGTATCTATTCATATGATGAATAATATATTAATACTTTCTATCTGTAGGATTTCAGGTGTACCTAGAATCCATCGACTCACAGATACCCACACGAGAACCAGAACATCGATTTCGGACTCCGATTACGTTACACTAAAAATGCACAGGAAGAAAAAGAGAAGAGAGGACTCAGAGAAAAAATGGGAGAGAATTATTCTAGGGAGTTATCTTTTTCTCATGTATGTTCCAAAACTGACTCCTACTTCCCGTATAATAGTGTAGGCAGTTATTAGAATTTAAAATTCAAAATATAAAGGGTAAATTACCTCTATTGACTCATACATCTTCTATTTTCATTTATGTCCCACTTTAAATGGGCTCGGGCCCTAATCTACCAAAGGTGGATCATCATATTCCAACATCTCCCATTTACACTTGGTGGATTTGATGTTGTTGATCCAATTTCTTTTCTACCTTTCTTTTTTCATACTAGGTGCTTTGCCGTGACCACGCGGGCATGACGTCTTCATTTGGATGCCTGTACTATAAATCCCTTTCTTAGAGAACAACGCAAGACAACCCTATAGTGCAGTTCCATAATATTAGTATAATGCCTCCAATGTCCTAGATTTACCGATATATACTTTTCTCATAGCCAATCTAATCCCTCTTGAGTCAACATAAAACTCATATTGACTTTCTCATATGCTTAACATCCACACTTATGAAATTAACAAAATAATATCATAAGGGACCAGTCACAGGCACCAGCATAAGTGTGTATATTTTAGGTAATCTTCCTTTCGCCCAATTGTCACTTTAATATGAATCAATTGCTTTCCTAGCATAAAACCTTTAAATCGTATATATCATGACCATAGGATGTATGTTAAAATAGTAGGCATTGAAACATACCTCTATGATATTGTCAAAGTCAAAGGACATCAATGAAAGAATTGAAACTTTCTGGGACTCACACAGCAATGAAGTAGGGATCTATTTACTTGCTTCCCATTTGCGATTCTTCCAACCACATACGGTATGAATCGCATACTACGGTGTTACTCTTACACTATAAGAGCGTATATCGATTTTTATCTTATTAACACCGCACAAACTTAAGTCTAGACAATCACAATATTTAAACCCAAATTCTTCATCTTTTCTCATTGAATGATGTCAATTCTTAAGAATTTGTTGTCTGGCTACAGGTATCATAGATGTGGGTTTCCATGATTCAATCCACATTTATAATAATGAATCTCATCTCAACTTACTGCACCTTTAAGTCAAGGTTACATTTAGTTTGTGTTTCTTCTTTACCATAGTAGCATTTTTACTGCTTTGCTGGTGAACACAAATGTCTCATCTTTGCACACTTATTCTAAGTGTCAAAGGCGGTTGCTCGTGTGAGAGAGTCAACATCATCTACCTGTACGACATACTAGACATTGTATAATTACAAACATGTGAAGCCATATTGAAGTATCTATTACTTCATATCTTATGCTCATCAAAGGACTCAACATTTTTCTCATATATATCCTTAGCTTTAGGCTTTATTAGGGGACTTCATATAGGAATATGTTGTTCAACAACAACTCTATGTGCTACAACATCTCTCTCATACTTATATCTTTATATGGTACTTGGAGCCTTTTGTTTAGTCAATGGCTGCAGCGCCTTCACAATCATTAACATTTGATTTAAAATTTCATCATCAAATCAAGATGTTTTCTAGATACTATCAGCCATATAGCAATTTGTACTAGTATAGTACATGCTTTGAATTCGCATAATCAATATGCCCTAAAGTTATCTTAAGACTTTTCATGAATCAATCAAATGTCTTTTACAATGGTTTGAATTATCAATAATTAACAAGTCTTGTCTTAAAGAAAATATCTGGTTTCGTACACATCACTACATACATTAGACTACCAACAACCTTTGTATGGAAACCCTTGCATTTTCTTCTATGTTTATTTAGTTTAATGATAAGTATCAATAATCAAACTCATTCTTGATGTCATTGGGGTATTCATTGGATCACATGAACTCATAATGAACCAGTTATATTATTTTCGTAATATGATTCTCTTGCGATAAGGACATAATTCCTTTTAGGCCATATATTTGTATCTCAACTCCAAAATTTCACAATGTCTCACCCATGTCCATACCGTCATTCTTTAATAGACATCATTAAATCAAATTATTTTCAGCCAATAGTGCCATCTATATAAATAGATAATCTCACAAACCGTTTTACAATGGTTTTCTATAATTAATTTGAAAACCATGAGATTACCGCTTTGTATATAATCTCTAACACCATTGTCTGGATAATTAATTTAATCTATAAGAGGATCTTTGCAAAATTGTGTGAAGTTATCACCATGTGAAACCTCAAATACCACATGTAGTGAAAATTAACATTTATATTATGTAAATTTCTTCATCCACATCACCACTCAAAGTATAAGTTTACATCTAATAAATGTACACCTAAATCTAATGGTTAACTATTGCTAAAATAATTTTGATTTCGAGCATACAACATGCAAGATGGTATCTTCATAGTCCATACCTTCTAGGTATCTTCATGATCAATACCTTTCTATTCGTGTATACCCTGTTGTAACTTATTTAATTTTGTGGGTACTTTGAGAATCCACGTACTTCCAATGAACTTTTGTCCTTGCGACAAATCTACTGACTTTTGAATTTGATGAGCTTGATTCATTCTTAAAGAATCAATTCTCTTTTCCATTGCTTTCTTCCATTCTTTCTCAGTATCAGGTGAAGACAATGTACAGAACATTGTTTATCATAAACATTTAACTCAGTTACTCGTTATTGAGCTTATTTTTTTTCTTCTTTATAAGCTGCTACTTACAAAGACGATTAAATATCTTTATATTGTTCTGTATTAACTTGTCTATATTTCTCATAAAGAAATATAGCACAAGTTCACCCTTGTTTGGAAAATCATCTATAACTAACATGGTACCTTTAATTGTTCATAGTCACAATTCCATGCTCGTTTTCACTCAAGAAAACTTCATCCTGATTAGCTCCCACTTAGAATCACCATGGGAACGTACAATAGACCCTTTTTTGGTCTACTTTTAGATATGTGGAAACGTTAGAATCTTAATTCATAGGATGTGGAAAGAAGTGACAACTTGTGAGGGCACATGGTTAAGTTCAAAGTTACACACACTGGATAGATCAAGAATGTAAACTAATCCACTAAAGGTGGACACTTGGTAATACTCTCCCACTCACATTTTGTGGGTTAGTTTGAGCCATCATATACATAACCATGTTTAATAGCGGTTCTTGATGCCTCTTAGCAACTTCATTTTCTGATAGAATGCATCAAATATTTATCTATCTAACTATCTCTCTTCATAGAGCTAGTTTCATCCATCAAATTGATATTCATGATTTTGATCAGTTTATAAGATCTCAAAAAAAAAACTTAATTGATTTTTCAACTCATTCATGTTAATATATAAAGCATTTGAGCTTCATGTTGATATGAGATCAAGTAAACATAATTATATCATGAATAATTCTCAACAGAGAAAACAAAGTTTTAATCTCTGTCTCTTACCCTGATAATTTAATAACCAAATATAAAAGGATGGAAGAATTTCAATATATGATCGACTTGAGTTCCCTTACTGAATGAAACTTTTCGTGTTGCTTTACCTGCTAGACAATTTTTAGATGAGGACATTTCATAATTGGGTGTTATATTTGAAATTCTCTATTATGTAAATTCTGGTTGTAACCGATATGTCCTTATCTAGCATGACAGGTAATCAAGTCAAAACTTGAATTAGAAGAAGCGGTAAAGCTATCGGCACTTAGAAAGTACCGGCAACATCATGATTAAAGAACTTTCTTAAGAAGAAAGATTGTGCCAATTGTGTAATGTCTATCATAACATTATGAAAGTTCATTTATAATCCATATTCTAAATAGTATGGGATTAGGAATCAATTCCATCAAAATCATGTGTATGAAACACATGAAGAGTTTTAGTTGTTTACAACTTGAAATGAACTTATAGGTTCCAAAGACCTTTAACATTGATCATTGTGTTATTGCCTTTATAAAGCCTTTTGCTTTAATTTGACAACTTATTGTACTTTATATTCTCATTGTTTATGGAGCATGAGTATTAACGCACTTGTTTGCAAAGATTAATTCTTCACAACATGGTTAATTCTTTAAGAAGTAAAGACTTTAACCTTGTTTAGATTAGCATTCTTCTTCTTGCCTTTCTATGTATTCCTTTTAAAGAGAATATTGCATTTCTCGAATTTAGGCTTATATTGTGAAAATGTGAAAGACATACTCCATAAGTGAAAACTCTCCGTCCAAAGAATCTATAAGTCTTTGGATGTTCATTTCCAAGTTCCAAATACTATTAGGCATCATTATGGATTAAATTGACTTTCATGAGCTCCCAATTGAAAAGTAACATATCAATGAACAACTTACACTTTTTGTTCATTTTAATATGCATGATCAAGCTCTTTCTATTCCCTTGACACGTTGGTAATCTCACATAAATGTTGTGTAATAGGAGGTCTTTAAGCTTGATTATTTACCTTACATGCTTTCCGATGAAGTTACCTCTTAATTTTCATTTCAATGCATACCATATGGCCAATGTTGTTGGATTTTTTTTTATTATCTGTGATAACACTTTTTAAGATAATATATGCTTGTACTGAATCATCTTTTGGCCATATAGGTCTCATAATTACGGCCATGCTGAGTTAACACTACCATAACCCTTGGTCAATAGTATGACTACATCTTGTAGTACTTATATAAGACATTGAAATGCCAGATATCACTATTGTCCCCATTAAGTTTAGTTGTTGTATTCTCGTTCTTGGTAGCCATTCTTGGCTTGATTATTAATATCATCCCACATATGGGGTTATTCATGTTTGATGTTAAACCAAGAACATATTTAACATATAGCACATTGAGTATACAATGTCATGTACTTATATGATACTTAACTAGAGAAATAATAACACAAATGGGTCCACGATCAGGAGAATACGTTTGTACCTCGCATCACACAGATTCCAACAATGCTACTATTATCTATCAAGAAATTTATATAAGTACCACAAATAAAATGCTCAATTGTAACTTTCAAAAAGTTTGTTATCGAAAAAAAAACTCCCACTTAAATAGAGCATATGAAGTTAGCTCCCATTTAGAACACATAACACTCTTAGAAGACTCCATTTTCAAGAGCCCCTACTTATAAGGAGTATTTGACATTTACTTCTTCATGTCTCAATTTTATATTTTCATAATGTCTCAATGAGACAATATGTTTGTTTCATCAAATTCTTAATTTATTTGATTTTGTCATGTTTAATTTCAGTCAAATAAGTCTTTAAAAGGTTAAGCATTTATGCTTCTCAAACCCAAACTTAGTAGATTCTCTATGACCATTGTTTGACCAATTTTATTAGGAATATTCTATTCCTAAATAATATGAAAGAAGTAATTCTAATTATCCCAACAATTTCTTAACATTTTCTATTTCCTTATAGAAATATTTCAAATGTCTTATGTAATGTACCTTTGTTTCTTTATAGAAACAACTTTATCATTTGCTCTCAAGTCTTTTACAATTTCAAAAGTTGGAGGTTGGACTGGGCTTTGTTTACTTTTTATTCTCATAAGGTGGACTGCTTATTTTGTACTTGAGGTGAATGTTTCCTTGAATATCACCTTGATCCAAGGTTCTAATGTAGGGGAATTTATTTATTTCAGAATCCCTCGATCAAATCCTACATCTTTAGTATTTGATCATTCACTTTTACCTTCCATACAGTTTTCAGGATTAAATGAACCTTACTTTGAACCATTTTTCTCTTGATCCTCTTTAGGATCTTCTCCTTCTGGATTATCCCTTGGACTCTTATGTTCAAATAAATGAAAAATTAAATTTTTTTTCATATGGACTCAATGCTTATGGAATGTGGCTAGTAACTTATTTCTTTTCAGAACTACCACCATATAATTCATACTCAAGTTTAAGTCTTTCACACGACCACATACAAAATAATAAGAAAAAATCCTTGGCTGTGTTTTTAGAACTCTCAAAATTCAAATTTATCCCAAATAATAATATTACTAATAAATATATATATATATATATTTAAACATTTTTAAAAGTCCAAGAATAATATAACATAGCATTAGAAGCCTCTCAAATAGCTTCATTTAAGCTCTAAAATATACCATAAATATGCACAACTTAATCTCTTGAATTTAGACATTTTTAAAAATAAATAGAGCTTTATTTGGAGTCCAAATACTCTCTCATGTGCCCCTAGAAGGAGAAGGAATTGAGGAAATAAAATATTCTGAAAAAAATAAAACAAAGAAATAAGCCCACTGGGCCCAGACGTTTTTGGCCCATTCTTCCTTTCCAGATGGTCCAAAAAAAAACGTAGCCCAGATTTTTTTTTAAAGTGTTTGGGTAGAAACTGATGGCCCAGTCCATTTTCCCTTTCTTTTTAAAGATCTTATAAACTGTGGGATTTCGGGCGTACTTGGAATCCATCGACTCACAGATACCCACACGAGAATCAAAACACCGATTTCGGACTCCGATTACGTTACACAGCAAATGCATAGAAAGAAAAAGAGAAGAGAGGACTCAGAGAAAAAATGGGAGAGCATTATTTTGGGGAGTTATCTTTTTCTCATGTATGTTCCAAAACTGACTCCCACTTTCTGTATAATAGTGTAGGCAGTTATTGGAATTTAAAATTCAAAATATAAAGGGTAAACTACCTCTATTGACTCATATATCCTCTATTTTCATTTATGCCCCACTTCAAATGGGCTCGGGCCCTAATCCACCAAGGGTGGATCATCATATTCCAACACTATCAAAAAAATTTCTAACAGAATATTTCATCTGTAATTTGCGATGGAATTAAAATTCCGTCAGTAATCAATTTGTGACGATGAATTTAGCAACGGAATAAATTTCGTCAGTAATTCATTTCATGAAAAATCAAAATTTCATTAGTAATTCCATAACAAATTCCATGGCTAATTTTATATTTTATGCAGTGCTTGACTTAATGTGAAGTGGCAGTATGTTGGCACCTTGTGATACTAACATGTGGTCCCTTTGAGGACGATGCATTTAACTTGGTTCTTTGAATCTAGGCCACAAAAAGATAAAACCAGGGGCTTTCACCGACACCAGAAATAACCAGCTCAACATTCGTTCATCAAAACAATAACAAACAATTGTTTCGAAAGGGGGAAGCTGCAACAATGGTGCGAAGAACCTGAAAAACCAGCACCTAATGAATTTTCCTCAAGCTATGAGTAAATATAAATCCAAAACTTTTTGCAATGATCAATATACCTTCAAAGAGATTAATGCAATATCAATAAGGAACTCAGAGATAACTCTGAACTTGGCTCAATAATCTCAAATTACTTAATCAATAGGAAAAAGATGAATGATTGTAGCATGAACATAACTCTAGCTCAATCAAACTGACAACGGGTAGCGAAAATGGAGTATGTAATAAATCTTGAGAGAATTCAAATTTTTAAGCAGGCAAGAACTTAAATCTAATCCACTTGACGCCTACTCAATTTCAAATTGAATTAAGATAAAACAGACACATAAATGAATTAAGATAAAACAGACTCTGAAATGAATTTAGGACAAAGGAGAGAAAATAATGGGATCTGAGAAGGCAGCTAGGAAATCAATCTCAGAAGACCTTACGGATCTAACGAAAGAGCAACAAATTACCTTTTTATGCTGCACTGTACAGCTTTTTGTTCGAAGCCTGAGAGACACTCGCAAAATAATTCACCAACAAAAAAAAAAAAAATAGGTTAAGTCAATTAGAATGGGGTTAAGCTGAGAAAAGAAGAAGAGGTTGAAGGTGAAGCGGATGGGGAAAGAGAAGAAGGGCGTGATTCATACCCATCAAAATGAACCAAAATCATCAGTTTCCTTCTCAGATCCACAACATCTCACCCCAAAAAAAGGATAAATATCATGAAAGACACGGAGATTCTTTGAAGGTCGAATAAATGATACCCTCCTCCATTTTTTTCCCCAGGCATTGAGGTTTTAGAGATGGAATGGAGGAGAAAAGAGCTAAATTAACCATGTTCGTCCTGACCACTCATATAAGACAAATAATGTGCATGACAAATAAATGAAACTCTGTGTTTAATCCTTTTTATCCTCTTCTCGTGTCTCAAACTTGAACTCAAGAGTATTGACTTTCAAGGTCGTACAAGAGGAAGCCATTGGCAAACCAGAGAGAGCTCAGGTGCCCATAAGAAGAAGTGGATCAATTGCAAGCACCGGAACAAACAGATGAACTCGAAATCTCACTGACTTGAAAATCTAGCCAAAAGGAAACCTAGTAAAAACATCCAGATACTTACATTCCTTGAATATTCAAAGTTGCGGTTGGAGAATAATGCAAGTCAGATAGACCAAAAGCGGAAATGTAAAACTAATCATCACCTTTTACTCAAGTTCCCTGAAAGAAGAGAAATCTCAAGCTGAAAAGAAATGGGGATCCAGAGAAGAGGTCAGAGTTCAACAAGATTATGGAAGATTGAGATCATTAGAGATTATCTCCAAGCCAGCGTCGAGAGCTAGGGATTAAGGAGGATGGGTAAAAATTTGGGAGAGATAAGGGGCTTGGACTGTTGAACATAAAGACGAAGAGCGGCCACTTTGTCGCTGCACTGGTCTATCGGTCAAATGCTCCTTGGAGAGCATCTTACATGTCAAAAGGCCATTGCTGTAAAAGAGGAATGCTGTAGAAGGATGCTTTGCAGCCCAAAGCAACAGTTTTTCATGAGGGGAGCTGATGTTGACGGCTCATGAACAATACCTTTGTGAGAGGAGCTTATAGGAAGCATTGGCTTGGTGAAATTTTTTAACTTAGTATTTAGTATATTGATTGTATCTAAATTTTATAATTATAGATAAATCTGTATAATACTTATGACAAGTCTATTTTAAAAATTATAATGATGATTATGTCTTTTCAATTGGATTACAAAATGTTTATATCTTTATTCATTAGTTCTCACAGTGTAATCAGGAGACATCTATTTGATATAATACATTTTACATTACATAAGCCCAACAAACATTGTAATCAGCCCATTAAATCAAGATTACATGTAACCCTTTTCATGGAATGGAACAGAACGAGCTACTATTATTTCTGGTAGAGAAGTATATTACTTTGTTAATCCTATTTATAAGAGAGAAAGTAAATGTTTTATAAGTCATCTCACCAAATTTTTCATGTGGATGCATAGTTTTATCTTTCATTTATTATGTATTAGCATTGTTCACATATGTTATAATAGATGTGAAATAGAGATAAAATTAGAAATTTTTTTAATTTTAAAGTATAATTAATAAATTTTTTAAAAAAATTTGTACGTGTAAAATATGATGAAAATAACTTATAAATAACACGAGAGAAGAGAAGTATGTTTTATAATCATCTAAGGTCTCTTTACCTCTTCACTCTTCTAGTGTTTTGGTAGCATAAATAATTAATTCAATATAACTTTAATTAAAGGCTAAAATATAATATTTTCCTCTTTTAAATTTGCATCGAACTTCAGGTTTGTCTTCTAACTTTTAAAATATATATTTTTAGTTAGTATTGCTAGCTGACATACAAGATACAACTATTTACTTTATAAGAGTCACGCGTGCAGTTCGTGGCCTAATCACGGGGCTTCACACCTTTGACTATAAGTACTATAATTATTTTTTTTATAAGTACAAATATATTATTAATTTTTGCATTAAAGAAGGGTATTTTGGCTAAAAGTCATAGTTAATTAAGAGTTAACTAGTGGTGTAACATATATTTTAGAGTAAACACACTAACCACCCTTCTTTTCTACCTTAATTAGAAATACATCCCCTCATATTTTGATATTCAACTTCCATCAATCCAACAGTTAGTCATTCGGTAAATTACAACATTGATTCATTATTTTGATCAAAATGTCCCTTTTTAAAATAAATATTTAAAAACATTTTGCTAATATTTATTATTTAAATTGTAAATTTAAAATATTTTAACTCTTTATTTTATTAATATTTATTATTTACATTATAAATTTAAAAAGATTTATTGTTTTATTTTCTATATTTCAAAGGAGTTGAAATTTCATAAAATGATGTAAAAGTTTGTGGTCTGGTGTAAGCCCGCATAATCAATGGTCGGGCTTCAAAATAAAATAATTTTATTACTATGGGCTTTTATGAGTAGGCTCTTTTAAGTCCTGGCCAATTATGTCTATAACAACCTTTGCTGGCAACTCTAGCCATTTTGAGTTGGAAGGGGGCGAAAAAAAAATAACTGCAAGGCAAATTTGTATTTAGATAATTCTGTTTGATTAGATTATATGTAGTTTATTCCTACTTGTGGATTAATGCATTTTTATTTAAATATTAATTTTTGGGATTATATGTGAATATTTTTTTGTATATTTTAATTAAATTGTATTATTACTCCCTTGTATCAAGTTATTAAAAACTAACCTCTTATACATTTGCATCAACAATTTTACATAGATTAAAATTTTGATCAAAATTATTTAATTTTAAAATTTTCAAAATTATTCTTACTAAAATTCATTAGTTAGAATGTCTTCTTTATTTTGTTAGGGGATTATTTAATTAGTTAAAAAAATATCAAGCACAGGGCATATATTCTTGTTCTTGACACACATTGATGGTGTCCATCTTGCAAGGTGAGACACATCACTCTATTTCTTTGTTGCATGGATGTGATGTTATTTTCTTTGTTGGTGTCTGTATTTTAATTTTCATTGCATTGTATTGCTGACCGTTGTTCTCCCTTTTGTGTGGTAATTGAAGTGTCTTTGATTAAAAAAAAAAAAATTAAGCATCGACGTCTAAATTTGATTTTTATTTTTAAAATAATAATTTCTTGAATCAAAATTAGTCTTTGAGAAAGTGGTAGTTTATTTCAGATTTTATATCTAATAAAATCATTTTTTAAGAAAGGATAAAACT
>QFDD01002091.1:0-24084 GCA_006871305.1 Vachellia collinsii | reverse complement strand
TGCATATATGTAATTCAGCATAAACACACCATCCAATCCAAATACATAGTCCAATCACAAAATCACAAATCTGTGATAAAGGTTTACATGACAGTGGAAATTCCTAAACCTAGAAATAACCAATGCAAGCTAAAACATAGATTAAGACTAAGAAAAACTTCCCTAATGAGCCCATGAACTCAAGCTTCGTTCCCTCATCAAGAGACTAAGGATTTAGCCTCTCATTGCTTCCAAAACGCAGCTATCACTACATATATGTTCTGCCATGAGAGAGACTACAAGAAAGAGTGGAAATGTGAAGAAGAAGGTGATGGGGAAGGTTTAATCGGTTTGGAATGGGGGAAGAAGATGGAAAATGGTGGAAAATGGAAGATGAATGAATGGAGAAGTTGGGAGGCTGAGAGGGCAGTGCTGGGGGCTCTCCTCTGCAAATCTGCAGAGTGGGAGACTGCTCACTTTGTTGTGCTTGCCTTTATATATGTATCAGATGAATAACCTAATTTAAAATGCATGGCTTCAGCAATAAGCACTTATGTCGCGACATGGAGACATTTAGGTCGCGACCTGGAGACATTTAGGTCACGACCTGGAGACATTTAGGTCGTGACCTGTGTCAACTGCATCGCGACGTGTTGCAAAGTGCAGATCTTCTGAAAAATACATCCAAGTCGTGACCTAAACACTCAGGTCGCGACCTAAAGGTGGCAGAGGGCTATATGATTATTATTAACTCTTGATGAACTTGTGGCTCCTCCTATACTCCATTTTGGGTCTTCAAATCTCCTCCAAATGCCTACAAATAAAGGCAAAGAGCTTTGTAGAAGTTAAATGAATTAAAGATCAAGGCATTCACAGTTTGGATGAGATAAATGACCCATTTTTTACCCTTAACTAAGTACAATGCAATGCATGAATCAATATAATCAATAATGGTATAAATGCATGCAAAATAAGGGTAAAGATGTTACAAAACACCATAAAACACTCAAGAAAACCATGTAAATATTGGGTTCTATCAGCCGTTCATCTTCAAGTTCCAAGTGTTTAGCCATATCAGCGAAAGTAGCAATGCTATCATTGTGGGTGAGATTCACTTTCATGTGCTCCCAGCTAGAGGGAAGTGATCTTATTATAGCTTGGACTTGATGTTCATCAGCTATTCATCAGACAAAGTGTGTCCAGCTTATTTCAGTTCTCTAATCATGCTAGCCATATCTCTCAGGTGTTTTTCATGGGCGTGTTAGGTCTAAGCTTATAGGTAACAAACTTAATGGTTAACCTTCTTAGCTTAGTGGTGGACGTGCCACCGTACCTTTCTTTCAACGCAACCCATATGGCTTGAGTATTCTTGTGCTTTTCATATTCACACATTAGATCATCTGCCATAGTGCTTAGCAATGTGATCCTTGCAATGCTATTCTTCTTCTTCCAGGTCTGATAAGCCTTATGGTCCCTCTTGTGCTGGGATGTATTCCCAGATTTAGGTTCCAATAGGACAGTAGTTAGAGGCTCTACAACTTCTTGTTCCTCTAATATATATTGCACCTTTCGGTGCCAAATATCCCAGTTATCATCATTCAGTTTGTCACCTTTGTTCTGCCCAGCAATTATGTTTTTTGTGGCCATTCTAAGTTCTGTGACAAAGTTGTGCCACATTAAATTTTATTCTCTATGTGAGAACCGAACAAAGAGTTTATTAGATATCATATAACTTCCTTTTCTTATATGCAATGTCCTATACTTATACTATCCTTGGTCGAAAATTAATGGTATTACTGTTTTCACGATCAGGAGTAAACATTTGTATCTCCCATCTCATGATTACTAACAACATCATTATATCTTTCCAAGGATTATATAAGTATATTTTAAAATTCAATTATTTTGCTCTTAGAATTCTCATTTCTAAAAGCTCCCACTTATCAAAAGAAATAGACATACATCATTGAATACATAATACATGCTTCGTTATATGTACAAAATGTCAATACATAAACATGATCAACAAGTACAAAGGAAACCTAATACTTTAATTAAACATTGGAACAATAAGTTATATGGCTTTCCTCAATTTTCTAAGTTTGGAAGTTTTTAGCATAAATTGTGTTGTCATATATAATGCCCACACCCAAAAGGCTGTTAACTTATATTTTCCTTTGCCTAAAATGATTGCTTTTCTATATTTGAACATTACATTGGCGTAGAATTCTATACTTTCCATATCGCTAACACATTCAGCATACTTTATAATCACACAATTTATTTGCTTCACATTTCTTAATTTGATTGCATCACGCCAAGCTATGGCTTTAGCTATACAGGAAGTTCATGGTTGGTTTACTTCTTCTTCGTCCACTGTTTCCAAATTATTAGCATTAGAAGTTTTACTCTTAGGCCCAGAGTCAGTGTAAACCATTTGAGGTTCCACTTGAGCTTCCACAGGATTTTGTTCAAGATTTTCTTCAAATAATTCTTCAGGATCCTCTTCTTCAATGAAGACTTCTTCTTCAGGATCCTCCAAGTACTCATAAATTATAGATCCGTACTCATACGTTCCAGTGCTTTTTGAAGAATTTGACATATTTGTTACCTAAATAAAAGTAAATAACTTAAATTATCATTTAATTATGTAAAGAAACTTCAAAGTGCACTGAAATCCTTATTAAAACAAATCTGATTTGCCACCAAAAATAGGCAAATGATATATCCAAACAAAGATCTTGAATTTATAAAATTTTAGGGACAAATCGTAGCTCATTTGGACCTTCCACGTGCCTACACACGTCCTGAGAAGAAAAATGCTGGCAAAGCCCACTCTCAGGGGAGGGAGCCAGAATTTGGTCTCACGCGCCACCTAGGTAAAGTCCACACACCGAGTGCTTTACGGTGGACCTCTCAGAAGTCACTTTTGTTGTGCCACATGGAGTCACGCTCCACGTGGACTTTTTTTTATTTTTTTTAAAATTGATTCGTGTTGGGCTTGGACGATCCAACCCGTTTCCGTTTTCCTTCTTTTTAAAAAAAAATGTTGAACTCGAGTTGGGCTAACCCAGTACAACCTAAGATTTTTTTTTATATTTTTTTAAATTGTGGATCGGGTTGGGCTAACCCGCTGACTCGATCCATATTTTTTTAAAAACATTTTATTTGGGCCTCCAAGCCCAAATCTTAACCCAGCCCATATATTTTCCCTTTTTTTTGTTCGTTGGGCCTCCGAGCCCAAGTTCGATATTATAAAAAAAAATTAAATTGAAACAACACCGTTTTTCCTTGTGTATGGTCGTCTTCAACCTCCAGCCGGGTCACTTCAGACCCGGTTGGAGCAGCGGGTCAAGTCTGTCGGACTCAAAACTTCTCTCCTTCTTTTCTCCACCGTCCGACATTTGTTTTTCGCGTTCTTGGTGTCGTTTTTCTCATTTTTTTGTGTTCTACACAATGGGATATATTTTAAAGCCTAAATCGTATATTTTCAAATTACCCATTTTGAAAAACCTATTACTGTGCTTTCTGAATCCATTTGAAATTACGTTTTTCTTACTAAAATTCCTCTTATGAAAGGTTTTCGGGTCAAAATCAAACTTTTAAGCATGTCTATTTCGTCGAAGAGAATATGTATATCATCTAACACAGAAGACACACAATTCCTAAGTTACAGTAACAGTATATACAATTTCTTAACTCAAATATATATTCAGTAGAAACACAACAGCCACAAGAATGAAAAATTGCTCTGATACCACTGAAGGATTGAGAGCATACCTGAAGAAGCGGATGTAGATAGGATGCTCATAGTACCCACACAAACCGGATCACATACAATGGACTCGATTGTGTCTCACAACAATAGCATAGGAGATAGAGAAAGTTTGTAAAGGAAGGGAATGTATGTTTTCTGTACATCTATCACAAAGCTTCTAATTCTCACTGCCTGTCCTCTATTTATCAAATTCAGAAGAGGCAGTTTTTTTTCAATTTGAAAACGCATGTCCAATAACTCCCAAAACCGTTCCTGCCTTATCTTTTGTGCAATATTTAATTATTTTGGGAATTTTACCCTTAACCACTACACTTTCTTGTGTATTTCATTTTCTACCCAAATTAATGGGTTGGGCCTAATCCACGAAGGGTGGACTGGCTCAATTTTCCAACACTTCCAAAATGTAGGAAATAGATGAAAGAAAGGTAGGAAGTTGATTAGCTGGCTTACCTTAGTCCAAAACCAGCTTTGCATATAGAATCCACCTTGCCTTTTCTTTTCTTCTTCCTCCTATTCTCGCTTTTGGCTTGCTCTCTCCCTCTTTTTCTAGTTGTCATTTCAAGATGAATGAGAATGAATGAAGAAAATATCAATGTTAAAAAAAACTCAACCGAACTGATTGTTCAGACTGAAAATCGGCAAAACGGTCACATGTTGGGTTTGGTTCAACTCCCGAATCGGTGAGGAGGCAAACCAAATAACCCACCCTTAGTTAGGACAAATCGGTTGCAATTTGGGTGACTTGCCAAGTTAGACAAATTACATGGGAAAAATATGAAAAAAATACAAAAAAAGAAGGAGGGAGAGGTTGATGTTGGCATGGCTCAGCTTTGGTGAAGGGAGTGGAGGAAAGGAGGACGGAGGCGTCACAACAGTTATGGAGGAAGAGGCTGAGGGTGGTGCTGATGTAGGTGAACTAGGGCAGGAGGAGAGCTTGAATTTTGAGGGAAGAAGGAAAGATAAGGGGGAGTGAGAACGGAGAGAGCAGTTAGAACCAATAAGTGAGGGCAAAGGAAGCTGGGAGGGGATTAAGGGAAGTATGTTTATCTATGGGGTAAAAGCATATGTCTAGAGGTAGAGGCATGTGTTCAGGGGTTTATCTATTGAGTAAAAGAATGTGTGCAGGGAGGTATTTTCATCTATTGGGCAAAAGAATGTGTCCGTAAAACAATGTGTCCAGGGGAAGCATGTTTATCTCTTAGGTAAGAGAATGTGTCCAGGGGAAGTATGTTCATCTCTTGGATAAAAGAATGTGTTCAAAGGCAAAAGCATTTCAGGCACAAGTTTAAAATTACTTATTAATAAGTAATTACTCATTATTCATGTGAAAGAAAAAATATATTGTTTATTGCTTACAAATAAATAGTAGATCATTTATGAAAATTGATAATAAAATATGTGCTTAGCATTTTTTCTTATACAAAAATCATCATAACTTGTTTCTCAAATTACAATCATTATGTTGGGATTCTATTCATAAGAAAATTTAATTAGTGCCATATTTATTTAAATATTATTTTTATAGTTAAGTTATGTACATTTTAATTAAATTATATTATTTTAATATTATCAGTTTGATTTTAGTCTGATCCATTAACCTTTAAATCACTATCTTAACCAGTTCATTGTTTAGTTTGGTTTTTTGAACCTTGGCAAATAACAATTTCCTGGCCTTCACTCTCCCAAAATGGGCTCAAACTTGATCCCAATGAATTTTTGAGTTGGGATAATGAATTTACCAAATTACCTGACAAATCCTATAAATGAATCCTTAATACTTTTTAAAGACATTTTTCGTCAATTAGATTCTTTAGCTGATAAAATAATTCCTCTAAAATTTTCAGGATAAAAATAATCCTCAAGCTATTTTTCTTGAATTATTCAAGAAAATAGCCATTAAATCCTAAAATAGCTTTTAAATTATTTAGACCTCTTCTCAAGAATTAAGCTTTTCTATAATTGTCTAAATCCCCAAAAATCATATTCCATGATTTTTCCGCAATTTTTCTTAGCCCTTGAATAACTTTAATAATTATCTTGAGCATTTTTCATGTAATAAAATTAAGACATTTAACTCAACTGGGTATAGTAGTTAGCTTGCTTGAATTTTGTTTTTAAACGTTTAGGCCCAAAATTTGGAATGTTTCACTATGAAAACAAGACAAGTGGTTAGAAATTAATTTTTCAGAAAATTTATATAGCATTTGTAATAGTTGACCAACTACTAATAAAAAAGGAGCTAAAAATTCAGATTTAATTTCCTGCGCCTTTCAAATTTTGCCGCCAACATTTAGTAGTAGTTACGAAACCGCTACAAATTTTAAATTGTTTTCAAATATGAAAAACTTTGTTTTCCCTCCAAAAATTAGTAGCGGTTGCTTAACCACAGTAAATGTCAAACCCAAAGTCCAAAATGGCCTTGTGAACTTCCCTTGTTAATTGGTAGTGTTCCTCAAGATCCTTCATAGGTTCTACCTTTGGAGTGGTTTTCTCTAAGCACTACAAACTTAATAGCAACTTTGGCTATGTACATATCGGTTATTAGATAACCCTGCGAAATCATTTGTTATGCTAGGTTTAGTAGCGGTTTGGACAGCTACTGCTAATGTTATTATTAGCAATCAAAACTGTTACTAATACATAAAATTAACTTAGAATGGTTTTTTGTAGTGTTTTTTTAATTCTACTTTTTAACATGTGGAAAAAAAACCCTAAATATAAATAAAAGCTTTTAAGTTGGGGGAAAAAATAAAGAAAACCTTTTTAAATGCCTTTACATGAAATAAAGAAGGAAAAGAGAGACATTGAGCGAAGTGTGGCCATTGAACGTACAAATATAAAGGTGAGACCGACAATTATACTAGATGGATTGTGCAAGCTAGCATGCATGGCCTAACATAATCAAAATGGATCAAAGTACATGAAAGAGTGAGGAAATGGGCCCAGACAGTCCAAAGAAAATCGGTTTTGTCTGAGGTTCCCTATAGATTTATTTTAGATTTTATTGCATGGCATTTGACCTAATTAACTCCTTCGACTTAGTCTTCAACCTCCTGAACACTTTCTTGTTCTTGCTTTACTTCCTGTGATCTGCCTCCTTTTACATCACTCTCTTGGTGCCCATAGCCTCCTTAGTGACTTCTATAATTCACCTATCTCGTCAACCTTCACCTGTTTTTATCATTTTGTTAAAGGATTGTTCTCTAGCTGGTATGCCCCTTTTCTATCTATATATTTATCGTATCTTTGAGAAATTTGAAGTTTATATTGATTTTTTTCTTCTATTTGGATTAAGAATGGTCAAATTGGTTATTAGAACTAGAATAGTTAATAATAACAAATAAATATAACTTTCAGGAGTTGGTATGGCTCCATTAAGTTCAAATTGCATTCTCTAAAGAAGGGTTATGCAATCGACACTAAAACCTAGTAGATTGGGTTAAACCTGGGAAAAGGAGAAAGAGGGCTAAAATAGGTTTCAATAACACCACTTAGGATCCCTACGTACTTGGTTTTTATCGTACGACATCATTATCTAAATTCATAATTGGCTAGTCCCTTCAAGTCTTCGACAACTTTGACCCTTTCAAATTGTTTTGCCCCCCCCCCCAGCCCTGCCCTCCCTCCCAACATTTACGCATAGATACTATATAGTTTATATTTGTATCTTGTAGTGGAGTTCGCATTAATGAATAATTTTTACGAATTGCGATAATCTTTATATGATCAAATGCATTTTAAGCATGATTTTAAACACTTTTTTTTCCTGATTTTTAAAGTGATGAGCATGATTTGTGAAAGGTAGCCTAGTAATTTTACTTACTTTTTACAAAATTAAGGGAATAGGTTGCGATCTAAACTGAGGATTATGATAAGTTAATTTACTAAGATTTTTTCCCCTTATACCTCCCCCTTCCACCACAAAAAAAGGGTGATTTTGTAGCGGTTATTTTATGTCATTGTAGCGGTTTTTAACGGTCGCAGAAGATATTGTAGCGATTTAGTAAACCGCTGCAAAACTCACCGTGGCAATAGGTTTAGCAACTGTTTTAGTGAACCGATGTGCACATAAGAAAAATCGTTACTACTTTGTAGCATTTAATAACCGCTACAAATAGAAATAGTGCAGCATTTGTAGTGGAAATAAAACCACTACTAATATGTAATTACCGAAAAAGAATAGAAAATATTGTAACACTCAACGAAACCGCTGCAAAATGAAAATTCAGAAAAAAAAATAGTAGCAGTTTTGTTAACCGCCACTAATTTTGAAATTGAAATAGCTTGAGCACCAAATATTAAAAATTTTGAAAATTCCCGCAAACAATTTGTAGCGGTTTAAAACCGCTACAAATGTATTCTACATAAATTAAAATATCCCGCCATATTTCTGTCATGAGGACATTTGTAGCGGTTTTAGAACCGCTACTAAAGTTAAAAAAGCTTTTTAAAAAATTTCATACTTTACTCGGAATAATTTTTTAATTATAAAAAATTAATTTTAATTACAGAAAGTAATTTATAATAAATGAATAATTAATTAAAATTAAATAGTTGTTATTAAATAACATATATTGTTTACTGCAATGATATAATTGCCTGAAAGAAAAAAAAATAAAAGATTAGTGTATCAAAACGAATATTCATAAATTAAATAAATAAAAATTGCATAATAAAACGATAATTAACATTAAATAAATACAAACTCAAGATAAATTGTTAAGAAGAATACCTATAACAAGTGTTATCATCAGAAGCTTTTCAACCCAACCTTAGATATATTTAAAAGAGATGAGTCGGAGAGCAGGAAACCAGAATAAGTGAAGGAAACAAAATAGGGTAGTAATTTGGAATTTCAAGATATTGAAAAGACGTGAAACTATTCATAAGCTCTTTATTTTCATGAGTTGCATTGTTGTATAGTATATTTTCATAACTTTTACACAATAAAATATTTGGTACATACATTTTGAATCTTTTTAACTAATAAAATAACATTCATTCATCAATTTTTTTATGTTCAATAAATTGCTTGCTATAGTCTATGTTTTGTATTTTAAATTTACATTAAATTTACAATAGTGTAATGATTTAACAAAAAAAATAGGGTAGTAATTTCAAATTTCAAGCTATTAAAAAAATGTGAATCTATTCATAAGCTTTTTATTTTAATGAGTTGCATTGTCGTATAGTATATTTTCATAACTTTTATACAATAAAATATTTTGGTACAGACATTTTGAATGTTTTTAACAAATAAAATAACTTTCTTTAATCAATTTTTTTATGTTCAATAAATTGGTTGCTATAGTCTACATGTTGTACTTTAAATTTAAAATTAAATTTGCAATAGTGTAATCATTTAACTAAAAATAAGGGTAGTAATTTGGAATTTCAAGCTATTAAAAAGATGTGAAACTATTCATAGGCTGTTTATTTTCATGGGTTGTATTGTCGTATAGTATATTTTTGTTGAGATAATGTTATGATGATGACAATTATGTTTTTGACCTTATGATAAAATTCATTGTTTTCGCAAAACCTTAAGTAATCTTCGAGTTTTAGTGAAAGTGTTGGGAAAACTCGAGTTATAAGGTTTAATACTTGAGTTACATTGTATAAAAATGCTTTCAAAACTCAACACTTTCAAGAGAACTCAAGTTTTGATGGAAGTGTTGTTAAAACTCAAGTTCTGAGAGTCAATACTCGAGTTTCGAGATGTGAACTTCTTTTAAACTCAAAACTTCCAATAAAACTCGAGTTGCAATGAAAGTTATGATTTGAAATACTTATAACTTGAAGTTTTAGAGTATGAAACTCGAGTATCGAAGAACTTACAAAGTTTTAACTTACTATAACTTTAGTAAACCCGAGTTTTATGATCTCTAACTCAAGTATTGGCAAAACTTTTATTAGAAGTCGATGAACATTGAAAGTTTTGTATCATATGAACTTATAATCACTTGAGTTTCTTCATAATGACTCGAGCAATGAGAAAACTTTCAAGCTTTACTTCCAAAACTCGAGTTACAACAAAAGTGTTCTGAATTCTTCACTATTATTTCTTCAAACACTCGAGTTTTGTTGTCTATGACTCGAGTTTGCTTTTACTGACAGTGATTTAGAATGTCAGAAGCTTTTCGTTATTCTCAAATATTTCCTTCTTCATGCTACATTTATTTGAATCTCATCTGCCCTCATAAATGCTCATTTATTTTAATGATTAATAGAGTATGGAACGTCTGATTGCCTCACCGAAAAAGGATTCAACGGACAAAATCACAGAGACAACCATACCTCGTGTCAGAAGCATTAAATGTAGGAAGGTGAACAATGAGGATGAGAGGAACGGAAACATTAATGTCTCTAACAGATAATTGATGCTTTCCAACTATAAAAGGAGAAGCATTCAAGTTTAGAGGAGAAGAGAACGCAACTACTGGAAAGCAAACTTATTATTCTTCATCTACCTCCTCTGTTTTCATTCTCTCAATCATAAGTGCTTCAGTGTTCATCATTTAATTCTCAGAAAGGAGAATATACTTATACATTCATTGATTCTGTGAGAGTAACTCAAGATTAGAGAATCTTGAGTGGGAAAAGATACGAGCAAAAGTGTCAGTGGATTGAATTGAGTTAGGAAGGGGGAGAGTCGTCCTTCTGTGCTGTTGTAATATTCTTAAATTAGTGGATTTGAAAAGCTCAGAGGATTTTAAGTACTGGATGTAGGTCAAATGGACCGAACCGGGATAAATCTTTGTGTTCACTTTTCTTCACATTCTGTTTTATTTTCAAAAGCTTGCGAAAATTTAATTAGACTAATTCACCCCCTCTCTTAGTCAAATCCTATCCTAACAATTTTCATAACTTTTATACAATAAAATATTTTCGTACAAACATTTTGAATCTATTTAACTAATAAAATAACTTTCATTAATCAATTTTTTTAGTTCAATAAATTACATGCTATAGTCTACATTTTGTATTTTAAATTTACATTAAATTTAAAATAGTGTAATGATTTAACTAAAAAATAGGGGAGTAATTTCGTATTTCAAGTTATTAAAAAGACGTGAAACTATACGTAGGCTCTTTATTTTCATGAGTTGCATTGTCGTATAGTATTTTTTTCAGAACTTTTATACAATAAAACATTTGGTACATACATTTTGAATCTTCTTAACTAATAAAATAACTTTCATTAATCAATTTTTTTAAGTTCAATAAATTGTTTGCTATAGTCTACGTTTTCTATTTTAATTTTACAATAAATTTACAATTGTGTAATGAGTTAACTAAAAATAAGGGTAGTAATTTGTAATTTCAGGATATTAAAAAGACGTGAAACTATTCATATGCCTTTTGTTTTCATGAGTTGCATTGTCATACAGCATATTTTCATGACTTTTATCCTATAAAATATTCGGTACTTACATTTTAAATATTCTTAACAAATAAAATAACTTTCATTAATCAATTTTTTTATCTTCAATGAATTGCTTGATATACTCGACGTGTTGTATTTTAAATTTACATTAAATTTACAATAGTGTAATGATTTAACTAAAAATAAGGGTTGTAACTTGGAATTTCAAGCTATTGAAAAGATGTGAACCTATTTATAGGCTCATTATTTTCATGAGTTGCATTATCGTACAGCATTTTTTCATAACTTTTATACAATAAAATATTTTGGTACATACATTTTGAATCTTTTTAACAAATAAAATATCTTAATTAATCAATTTTTTTATGTTCAATATTTGCTTGGTATAGTCTACGTGTTGTATTTTAAATTTACAATAGTGTAATCATTTAACTAAAATATAGGGTAGTAATTTCGTATTTCAAGCTATGAAAAAGACTTGAAACTATTCATAGGCTCTTTATTTTCATGAGTTACATTGTCGTATAGTATATTTCCATAACTTTTATACTATAAAATATTTGGTACATACATTTTGGAACTTTTTAACTAATAAAATAACCTTCATTAATCTATTTTTTTATGTTCAATAAATTGCTTGCTATAGTTTACGTTTTGTATTTCAAATTTACATTAAATTTACAATAGGGTAATGATTTAACTAAAATTAAGGGTAGTAATTTGGAATTTCATGCTATTAAAAAGATGTTAAACTATTCATAGACTCTTTATTTTCATAAGTTGCATTGTGGTACATTATATTTTCATAACTTTTACGCAATATAATATTTGGTACAGACATCTTGAATCATTTTTACTAATAAAATAACTTAATGAATTTTATTAAGTTTATTAAATTTCTTACTATAGTCTACGATTTGATTTTAAATTTACATTAAATTTACAATAGTGTAATGATTTAACTAAAAATAAGGGTAGTAATTTCTTATTTCAAGCTATTAAAAAGACATTAACTATACCTAGGTTCTTTATTTCCATGTGTTGCATTGTCGTATAGTATTTTTTCATAATTTTTATACAATAAAATATGTGGTACATACATTTTGAATCTTTTTAACTAATATATTAACTTTCATTTATCAATTTGTTTTAGTTCAACAAATTGCTTGCTATAGTGTAAATTTTGTATTTTAAATTTACAATAGTGTAATGATTTAACTGAAAAAAAGGGTAATAATTTGGAATTTCAAGATATTAAACAGACGTGAAACTATTCATAGGCTCTTTATTTTCATGAGTTGTATTGTTGTATAGTATATTTTCATTACTTTCTTCAAATCAAAATATTCAGTACATAGATTTTAAATATTCTTTACTAATAAAATAACTTTCATTAATCCATTTTTTTTTATCTTCAATAAATTGCTTGCTATAGTCTACGTGTTGTATTTTAAATTAACCATTAAATTTACAGTAATGTAATGATTTAACTAAAAATAAGGGTAGTAATTTAGAATTTCAAGCTATTAAAAAGACGTGAAACTATTCATAGGCTCTTTATTTTCATGAGTTTCATTGTGGTATAGTATATTTTCAAAACTTTTATACAATAAAATATTTGGTACATACATTTTGAATCTTTTTAACTATTAAAATAACTGTTATTAATCAATTTTTTTAAGTTCAATAATTTGCTTGCTATAGTCTACGTTTTGTATTTTAAATTTACATTAAATTTACAATAGTGTAATGATTTAACTAAAAATAAGGGTAGTAATTTGGAATTTCAAGATATTAAAATGACGTAAGACAATTCACAAGCTCTTTATTTTCATGAGTTGCATTGTCGTATAATATATTTTCATAGCTTTTATACAATAAAATATTTAGGTACATACATTTTGAATCTTTTTAACTAATAAAATAACTTTCATTAACCAATTTTTTTATGTTCAATAAATTTCTAGCTATAGTCTATGTGTTGTATTTTGAATTTACATTAAATTTACAATATTGAAATGTTTAACTAAAAATAGGACAGTAATTTCATATTTCAAACTATTAAAAAGACATGAAACTATACATGGGCTCTTTATTTTCATGAGTTCCATTGTCGTATAGTTTATTTTCATAACTTTTATACAATAAATATTTAGTACATACAATTTGAATCTTTTTAACTAATAAAATAACTTTCATTAAAAATTTTTTTAAGTTCAATAAATTGCTTGCAATACTCTACGTTTTGTTTTTTAAATTTACATTAAATTTACAATAATGTAATGATTTAACTAAGAAATAGGGTAGTAATTTCATATTTCAAGCCATTAAAAAAACATGAAACTATACATAGGCTCTTTATTTTCATGAGTTACATTGCTTTATAGTATTTTTTTTCATAACTTTTATACAATAAAATATTTGGTACACACATTTTGAATCTTTTTAACTAATAAAATAACTTTCATTAATTAATTTTTTTACGTTTAATAAATTGCTTACTATATGCTTCAACTAAAGTGTAATGATTTAATTAAAAAATATGGTAGCAATTTTGTATTTCAAGCCATTAAAAAGACGTAAAACTATAGATAAGCTCTTTATTTTCATGAGTTGCATTGCCGTGTAGTATTTTTTCATTACTTTTATACAATAAAATATTTGGTACATACCTTTTGAATCTTTTTAACTAATAAAATAACTTTCATTAATCAATTTTTTTATGTTCAATACATTGCTTGCTAGTGTCTATGTGTTGTATTTTAAATTTACATTAAATTTAGAATAGTGTAATGATTTAACTAAAAATAAAGGTAGTAATTTGGAATTTCAATATATTAAAAAGACCTGAAACAATTCACAGGCTCTTTATTTTCATGAGTTACATTGTCGTATAATATATTTTCATAACTTTTATACAATAAAATATTTGGCACATACATTTTTAATCTTTTTAATTAATAAAATAACTTTAATCAATCAATTTATTTAAATTCAATAAATTTCTTGCTATAGTTTGCGTTTTGTATTTTAAATTTACAATAGTGTAACGATTTAACTTAAAAAACGGGTAGTAATTTGGAATTTAGAGAAATTAAAAAGATGTGAAACTATTCATAGGCTCTTTATTTTCATGAGTTGCATTGTTGTATAGTATATTTTCACATTTTTTTCAACAATAAAATATTAGGTACATACACTTTGAATCTTTCTAACTAATAAAATAACTTTCATTAATCTAATTTTTTAAGTTCAATAAATTGCTTGCAATAGTCTACGTTTTGTGTTTTAAATTTACATTAAATTTACAATAGTGTAATGATTTAACTAAAAATAAGGATAGTAGCTTGGTATTTCAAGCCATTAAAAAGACGTGAAACTATACATAGGTTCTTTATTTTCATGAGTTGCATTGCCGTATAGTGTTTTTATGTAACTTTTATACAATAAAATATTTGGTGCATACCTTTTGAAACTTTTTAACTAATAAAATAACTTTGATTAGACAATTTTTTTAAGTTCAATAAATTGCTTGCTATATTCTACGTGTTGTATTTTAAATTTACATTAAATTTACAATAGTGTAATGATTTAACTGAAAATAAGGGTTGTAATTTGGATTTCCAATATATTAAAAAGTTATGAAACTATTCATATGCTCTTTATTTTCATGATTTATATTGCCGTAGAGTACTTTTTTTATAACTTTTATACAATAAAATATTTTGGTACATACATTTTTAATCTTCTTACTTAATAAAATAACTTTCATTAATCAATTTTTTTATGTTCAATAAATTGCTTGCTATAGTCTACGTTTTGTATTTTAAATTTACAATAGTGTAATGATTTTACTGAAAATAAGGGTTGTAATTTGGAATTTCAATATATTAAAAATTCGTGAAACTATTCATAAGCTCTTTATTTTTATGAGTTGCATTGTCGTATAGTATATTTTCATAACTTTTATACAATAACATATTTGGTACATACATTTTGAATCTTTTTAACTAAAAAAATAACTTTCATCAATCAATTTTTATAAGTTCAAAAATTGATTGGTATAGTCTACGTTTTGTATTTGAAATTTTAATTAAATTTATAATAGTGTAATGATTTAACTAAAAAATAGGGTAGTCATTTCGTATTTCAAGCTACTAATAAGTTGTAAAACTATTCATAGGCTCTTCATTTTCATGAGTTGCACTGTAGTATTGTAGATTTTCATAACATTTCTACAATAAAATATTTCGTACATACAATTTGGATCCTCTTAATTAATAAAATAACTTTCCTTAATCAATTTTTTATGTTCAATAAATTGTTTGCTATAGCCTACGTTTTATATTTTAAATTTACATTAAATTTACAATAGTCTAATCATTTAACTAAAAATTAAGGTAGTAATTTCGTATTTTAAGATAGAAAAAATATGTGAAACTATTCATAGTATCTTTATTTTCATGAGTTGCATTGTCGTATAGTATTTTTTCATAACTTTTAAACAATATAATATTTGGTGCATACATTTTTATTCTTCTTAGCTAATAAAATAACTTTCATTAATCAATTTTTTTATGTTCAATAAATTGCTTGCTATAGTCTAAATTTTGTATTTTAAATTTACATTAAATTTACAATAGTGTAATGATTTTACTGAAAATAATGGTTGTAATTTGGAATTTCAATATATTAAAAATTCATGAAACTATTCATAAGGTCTTTATTTTCATGAGTTCCATTGTCGTATAGTATATTTTCATAACTTTTATACAATAAAATATTTGGTACATACATTTTGAATCTTTTTAACTAATAAAATAACTTTCATCAACCAATTTTATAAGTTCAAAAATTGATTGGTATAGTCTACGTTTTGTATTTGAAATTTTAATTAAATATATAATAGTGTAATGATTTAACTAAAAAATAGGGTAGTCATTTCATATTTCAAGCTATTAATAAGTCGTAAAACTATTCATAGGCTCTTTATTTTCATTAGTTGCCGTGTAGTAAAGAATATTTTCATAACATCTCAACAATAAAATATTCGTACATACATTTTGGAACCTCTTAATTAACAAAATAACTTTCGTTAATCAATTATTTTATGTTCAATAAATTGGTTGTTGTAATCTACGTTTTGTATTTTAAATTTACATTAAATTTACTATAGTCTAATCATTTAACTAAAAAATACAGTGGTAATTTCGTATTTTAAGATAGAAAAAATACGTGACACTATTCATAGTATCTTTATTTTCATAAGTTGCATTGTCGTATAATATATTTTCATAACTTTTAAACAATATAATATTTGGTGCATACATTTTGAATCTTTTTAAATAATAAAATAACTTTCATTAATCAATTTTTTTAAGTTCAATAAATTGCTTGCTATAGTCTACGTTTTGTATTTTAAATTTACATTAAATTTAGAATAGTGTAATCATTTTGCTAAAAAATAGGGTAGTAATTTCATATTTCAAACTATTAATAAGACGTGAAACTATTCATAGGCTCTTTATTTTCAAGAGTTGCATTGTCGTATAATATATTTTCATAACTTTTATACAATAAAATAATTAGTTCATACATTTTGAATCTTTTTAAGCAATAAAATAACTTTCATTAATTAATTTTTTTCAAGTTCAATAAATTGCTCGCTATAGTTTGCATTTTGTATTTTAAATTTACATTCAATTTACAATAGTGTATTGATTTAACTAAAAAAAGGGTAGTAATTTGGAATTTAGAGAAATTAAAAAGACGTGAAACTATTCATAGGCTCTTTATTTTCATGAGTTGCATTGTCGTATGGTATATTTTCATAACATTTATACAAAAAAATATTTGGTCCATACATTTTGAATCTTTTTAACTACTAAAATAACTTTCATTATTCTATTTTTTTAAGTCAAATAAATTGTTTTCTATAGTGTACGTTTTGTATTTTAAATTTACATTAAATTTACAATAGGGTAATCATTTAACTAAAAATAAGGGTAGGAATAAGGAATTTCAAGCTATTAAAAAGACATGAAATTATTCATAGGCTTTTTATTTTCATGAGTTGCATTGCCGTATAGTATATTTTCATAACTTTCATACAATAAAATATTTTGGTACATATATTTTCAATCTTTTTAACTAATAAAATAACTTTCATTAATCAATTTTTTGATGTTCAATAAATTGCTTACTACTGTCTACATTTTGTTTTTAAAATTTACATTAAATTTACAATAGTGTAATCATTTAACTAAAAAATAGGGTAGTACTGTATTTCAAGCTATTAATAAGACATGAAACTATTCATAAGCTCTTTATTTTCTTGAGTTGTATTATGGTATAGTATATTTCATGACTTTTATACAATAAAATATTTGGAACATATATTTTGAATCTTTTTAACTAATAAAATAACTTCCATTAATGAATTTTTTTAAGTTCAATAAATTGCTTGTTATAGTCTATGTTTTGCATTTTAAATTTACATTAAATTTACAATAGTGTAATGATTTGACTAAGAATAAGGGTAGTAATTTGGAATTTCAAGCTATTAAAAAGACGTGAAACTATTCATAGGCTCTTTCTTTTCATTTGTTGCATTGCCGTATAGTATATTTTCATGACTTTTATACAGTAGAACAATTGGTACATACATTTTGAAACTTTTTAATTAATAAAAAACTTTCATTAATCAATTTCTTAAATTTATTAAATTGCTTGCTATAGTCTGCATTTTGCATTTTAAATTTACATTAAATTTATAATAGAGTAATGATGTAACTAAAAAATAGGGTAGTAATTTCGTATTTCAAGCTTTTCAAAAGACTTGAAACTATTCATAGGCTCTTTATTTTCGTGAGTTGCATTGTCATATAGTATATTTTCATGACATTTATACAATAAAACAATTGGTACATACCACTTCATTACATAAAACTATTCATAGGCTCTAGGTTTTAGTAGTTTGAAATTCCAAATTGCTACCCTATTTCTTAGTTACTTCTTTACACTTTTGTAACTTTAATGTAAATGTAAAATTCAAAACATAGACTATAGCAAGTAATTATTGAACTTAGAAAAATTGATTAATGAAAGTTATTTTTTTAGTTAAAAAGATTCAAAATATATGTATCAAATATTTTGATGTATAAAAGTTATGAAAATATACTATACGAGAATAAAACTCATGAAAATAAAGAGACTATGAACAGTTTCAAGTCTTTTTAGTAGCTTGAAATACAAAATTACTACCCTATTTTTTAGTTAAATCATTACACTATGGTAAATTTAATGAAAATTTAAAAAACAAAACGTCGACTATATCAAGCAATTTATTAAACTAAAAAAAATTTATTAATGAAGGTTATTTTATTAGTAAAAAAGATTCAAAATGTATGTACCAAATATTTTACTGTATAAAAGTTATGAAAATATACTATGCGACAATGCAACTCATGAAAATAAAGAGCCTATGAATAGTTTCACGTCTTTTTAATAGCTTGAAATCCTGTATTACTACCCTATTTTTAGTTAAATCAATACACTATTGTAAATTCAATGTCAATTTAATTTAAATTTAAAAATAAAACGTCGACTATAGCAAGCAATTTATTAAACTTAAAAAAATTGATTAATGAAAGTTTTATTCTCGTATAGTATATTTTCATAAATTTTATACAATCAAATATTTGGTACATACATTTTGAATCTTTTTAACTAACAAAATAACATTCATTAATCAATTTTTTTAAGTTCATTAAATTGCTTACTATAGTCTACGTTTTGCATTTTAAATTTACATTAAATTAACAATAGTGTAATGATTTAACTAAAAAATAGGGTAGTAATTTGAAATTTCAAGCTATTAAAAAGACGTGAAACTATTCATTAGTTCTTTATTTTCATGTGTTGCATTGTTATATAGTATATTTTCATGACTTTTATACAATAAAACAATTGGTACATACATTTTGAAAATTTTTAATTAATAAAAGAACTTTCATTTATCAATTTTTTAAGTTAACTAAATTGCTTTCTAAAATGTATGTTTTGTATTTTAAATTGACATAGAATTTACAATAGTGTATTGATTTAACTAAAAATAGGGTAGTAATACAGGATTTCAAGCTCTTAAAAAGACGTGAAACTATTCATAGTCTCTTCATTTTCATGAGTTCCATTGTAGTATAGTATATTTTCATAATTTTTATACAATAAAATATTTGGTATATACATTTTGAATCTTCTTAATTAATAAAATAACTTTCATTAATAAATTTTCTTAAATTCAATAAATTACATCATATAGTCTACGTTTTGTATTTTAAATTTACATTTAATTTACAATAGTGTAACGATTTAACTAAAAATAGGGTTGTAATTTTGAATTTCAAGCTATTAAAAAGACATGAAACTATTGATAGGCTCTTTATTTTCATGAGTTGTCTTGTCGTATAGTATATTTTTATAACTTTTATACAATAAAATATTTGGTACATACATTTTGAGTCTTTTTGACTAATTAAATAACTTTCATTAATCAATTTTTCAAGTTTCATAAATTTCTTGCTATAGTTGGCGTTTCTTTTTAAATTTATATTAAATTTACAATAGTGTTTTGATTTGACAAAAAATAGGGTAGTAATTTTATTATTTCAAGTTATTAAAAAGAAGTGAAACTATTCATAGGCTCTTTATTTTCATGAGTTGCATTGTCGTATAGTATATTTTCATAACTTTTATACAATAAAATATTTGGTACATAATTTTTGAATCTTTTTTACTAATAAAATTACCTTCAATAATAAATTTTTTTAGTTTAATAAATTGCTTGATATAGTCAACGTTTTGTTTTTCAAATTTACATTAAATTTACCATAGTGTAATGATTTAACTAAAAAAGGGTAGTAATTTCATATTTCAAGCTATTAAAAAATCTTGAAACTATTCATAGGCTCTTTATTTTAGTGAATTTTATTGTCGTACATTTTATTTCATAACTTTTATACGATAAAATATTCGGTACATACATTTTGAATCTTTTTAACTAATAAAACAACTTTCATTAATCAATTTGTTTAAGTTCAATAAATTGCTTGCTATAGTCGACGTGTTGTATTTTAAATTGACATTAAAGTTAAAATAGTGTAATGGGTTAGCTAAAAAATAAGGTACTAACTTGGAATTTCAAGATAATAACAAGACGTTAAACTATACATAGGCTCTTTATTTTGATGAGTTACATTGTTCTATAGTATATTTTCATAACTTGTATACAATAAAAGATTTGGTACATACATTTTCAATGCTTTTATCTAATAAAATTAATTTCATTAATCAATTTTTATTAAGTTCAATAAATTTCTTGCTATTGTCTATCTATTTTATTTTAAATTGACATTTAATTTATAGTAGTCTAATGATTTAACTAAAAAATAGGGTAGTAATTTCGTATTTCAAGCAATTAAAAAGACGTGAAACTATTTATATGCTCTTTATTTTAAAGTGTTGCATCGTCATGTTGTTTATTTTCATAACTTTGATATAATAAAATAACTTTCATTAATCAATTTTTTAATTTCAATAAATTGCTTTTTATAGTCGACGTTTTGTATTTTAAATTAACATTAAATTTAAAATATTGTAATGATTTAACTAAAATATAGGGTAATAACTTGTAATTTCAAGATAATAAAAAGACGTGGAACTATTCATAGGCTCTTTATTTTCATGAGTTGCATTGTCATATATTATATTTTTATAACTTTTATACAATAAAATATTTGGTAAATACTTTTTGAATATTTTTAACTAATCAAAAAATTTCTTTAATCAATTTTTTTAACTTCATTAAATTGCTTGTCTTAGTCTACATTTTCATATAGTATATTTTGACGACTTTTATACAATAAAACAATTTGTGGAACTAAGTATGCGGTTGGTGATGGCGGCGAAGACAGCATTGGGCCTCCATCATGGGTTGTGTCTTTACCTATGCTTGTGCGAAGAAGACAATGAAATGAGGATCGAAACTGATGACCTTATTAATGAATCCAAGTTGCACTTGTTAATTGGAAGACCGGATGGACTGGATATAGAAAACTTGATGTAAGTTTTGTCCAAAAATAAATTTCATTAATAAATTTTTTTTAAGTTCAATAAATTGCTTGCTATAATATACGTTTATATTTTAAATTGACAATAAATTTACAATAGTGTAATGATTTAACTAAAAAAGAGGGTAGTAATTTCGTATTTCAAGCGATTAAAAAGATGAGAAACTATTTATATGCTCCTTATTTTCATGAGTTGCATTGTCGTATAGTATATTTTCATAACTTTTATACAATAAAATATTTGATACAAACATTTTGAATATTTTTAACTAATAAAATAACTTTCACTAATCAATTTTTTTTAAGTTTAATAAATTGCTTGCACTAGTCAATGTTTTGTATTTTAAATTTATATTAAATTTACAATACTGTAATGATTTAACTAAAAACTAGGGTAGTAATTTCATATTTCAAGCCATTAAAAAGACGTGAAACTATTCATAGGCTCTTTATTTTCATGAGTTGCATAGCCTATAATATATTTTCATAAGTTTTATACAATAAAATATTCGGTACATACATTTTCAATCTTTTTAACTAATAAAATAACTTTCATTAATCAATTTTTTTAAGGTCAATAAATTACTTGCTATAGTCGACGTTTTGTATTTTAAATTGCATTAAATTCAAAATAGTGTAATGATTTAACTACAAAATAGGGTACAAATTTGGAATTTCAAGATATTAAAAAGACGTGAAACTATTCATAGGCTCTTTAATTTCATGAGTTGCATTGTCGTACACTATATTTTCATCACTTTTAGACAATATAATATTTGGTACATACCTTTTGAATCTTTTTAACTAATAAAATAACATCCATTAATAAATTTTTTGAAGTTCAATAAATTACTTATTATAGTCTACGTTTTATATTTTCAATTGACATTAAATTTATAGTCGTGTAATTATTTAACTAGAAAATAGGGTAGTAATTTCGTATTTCAAGCTATTAAAAGGGGTGAAACTTTTTATTTGCTCTTTATTTTCATGAGTTGCATTGTCGTATAGTATATTTTCATAACTTTTATACAATAAAATATTTGGTACATACATATTGAATATTTTTAACTAATACAATAAATTTCATTAAACAATTTTAATAAGTTCAATAAATTGTTTGCTATAGTCTACGTTTTCATATAGTATATTTTCACGACTTTTATACAATAAAACAATTTGTACATACATTTTAAAACTTCTTAATTAATGAAATAACTTTCAATAATCAATTTTTTTAAGTTAACTAAATTACTTTCTAAAGTGTATGTTTTGTATTTAAATTGACATTGAATTTACAATAGTATAATGATTTAACTAGAAATACGGTAGTAATTCGGGATTTCAAGCTATTTAAAAGATGTGAAACTATTCATAGGCTCTTTATTTTCGTGAGTTGCATTTTCATATAATATAATTTCATCACCTTTATACAATAAAATATTTGGTATATACATTTTGAATCATGTTAACTAATAAAATAACTTTCACTAATCAATTTTTTAAGTTCAATAAATTGCTTGCTATAGTCTACGTAATGTATTTTAAATTGACATTAAATTTACAATAGTGTAATAATTTAACTAAAAGATTGGGTACTAAGTTGGAATTTCAAGATATTAAAAAGACGTTAAACTATTCATATGCTCTTTATTTCCATAAGTTGCTTTGTCGTATAGTATATTTTCATAACTTTTATACAATAAAATATTTTGTACATACATTTTGAATCTGATTAACTAATAAAACAACTTTCATTAATCAATTCTTTTAAATTCAATTAATTGGTTTCCATAGTCTATGTTTTGTTTTTTAAATTTACATTAAATTTATAATAGTGTAATGATTTGACTATAAATAAGGGTAGTAATTTGGAATTTCAAGCTATTAAAAAGATGTTAAACTATTCGTAGGCTCTTTATTTTCAAGAGTTGCATTGTCATATAGTATATTTTCATGACATTTATACAATTAAGTATTTGGTACATATATTTTGAATCTCCTTAACTAATAAAAAACTTTCATTAATCAATTTTTTTAAGTTCAGCAAATTGCTTACTATAGTCTACATTTTGCATTTTAAATTTTCATTAAATTTGTAATAGGTAATGATTTAACTAAACAATAGGGTAGTAATTTGGAATTTCCAGATATTAAAAAGACATGAAACTATTTATAGGCTCTTTCTTATCATCAGTTGCATTGTCGTATAATATTTTTTCATAACTTTTATCATATAAAATATTTGGTACATACATTTTGTATTTTAAATTTACATTAAATTTACAATAGTGTAATTATTTAACTAAAAAATAGGGTAGTAATTTCGTATTTCAAGCTATTAAAATAACATGAAACTGTTCATAGTCTCTTTATTTTCATGAGTTTCATTGTTGTATAGTATATTTTCATAACTTTTATACAGCCAAATATTTGGTACATGCATTTTCAATCTTCTTAAGCGATAAAATAACTTTCAATAATAAGAAGAAAAAAAAAAGAACTTTCATTAACAAATTTTTCTAAGATCAATAAATTACTTACTATAGTCTACATTTTGTATTTTAAATTAACATTAAATTTTCAATAGTGTAATGATTTAACTAAAAAATAGGATAGTAATTTCATATTTCAAGCTATTAAAAAAATGTGAAACTATCCATAGGCTCTTTATTTTAATGAGTTGCATTGTCGTATAGTATATTTTCATTACTTTTAGACAATACAATATTTGTTATATATATTTTTAATCTTTTTATCTAATAAAATAACATTTATTAATCAATTTTTTTATGTTCAATAAATTGCTAGCT
>QFDD01002090.1:0-23314 GCA_006871305.1 Vachellia collinsii | reverse complement strand
GGGTCCACTTATACTGCTAGGGTAACTTTATACTGATGTAATCTACCACTTTGAGTTAAATATTTTTCTTGCTTTTTTTCTTTGAATAAGAGGGCACCAAGTGGCACTCCTCATGCCCCACAATCTTCTTTATAAAAGCAAAGTAGCTTTAAGGTTGCTTTACCAGAAAATTTTCTTCCGAAAATGCTTTTCGGGGATTTTCTGATCACTTGACCAATTTAGTGTTCTTAAAAATTCCTATAATTCCTCTGTTCTTTTAATCATTTTTCCTTACTCAATTCTCATTTCGGATGTGTCTTTAATTAATTTTGGAAGAAAACCCTATTTCGGGGTTTTTCCGAGCCTTTTTCTTCCGTTCTTGCAAACCATTTCTGACTTTCTCTTGAAATCAATTTTAGAAAATACTAGATTTTCTGAGCTATTTTCCCATACTCTAAAATCAAATATTTGAGGCCTCTGGGTGTTTTAAATAATTATATTTGACTAATTATTTTACTAAATAGCCAAATATTAAATAACCCTTAAAATTCCTGCAAAGGTTATTTTTGTCATTCTGACCTAAACTGGGCCTCAATTACTGATCAGTGAATTTTTCTCTATCTTTTGGTCCTCTAAAAAAATTTTCTAATATTTTGGTCAAACTTTGACCAAAATGCCCTTGAATTTCATATGACAATTTGGTCCAAACTTTTAAATTTACACTTTGGTCCTTCAATTCTAAAAATGTCATTTTGGTCCCTACTCTTCCAAAGTTCCTCTTTTACCTTTTTGTGCCATTAATTAATTCATAATTATTCGATTAGCCTTTCTGCCTGATTACAGAAAACATGGATATTACACCTATTGTCCTAAAAATCCTATTCTATTTTTTTGGCTTAATTCAACCTTTTGAGGTGAAATGTTTAATCCTTTTCCTTCTATTAAACTTAAAAATTGTTTTAGATGATATTCATGTTCTTTTCATTATCAAAAAATATTAATATATCATCTATATAAATTATTGCAAATTCTTTTATAGGTAATCACATTTTAGTTACATATTCTTGAAATATACTAGGACTACTATGAAAACCCATAGGTAATACTTTTGATTCATATAATCCTTCTAAAGTACTAAAAGTTGTATATTTCTTACTTCCTTCTTTTAATTTTATTTGGAAAAATCCTGATTTGCAATCAAACTTACTAAATATTGTTTTTCCTTTTATTAGATTAAATAAAAGTTCCTTTTTGGTATAGGATATCTATTTCTTACTACTAAATTATTTAATTTTTTATAATTTATTATCATTCTTAATTTTCCTCTTTTTTCTTCGCTATGTTTTATTACAATCATAGTGGGTGAAGAATATTCTGTTATACTTTTTCTTATTAAATTATATAACTTCATTTCATTTATATGCATTATAAATTCCTTTTTATCCTTTATATAACTTCATTTCATTCTATTTTTCCTAAAGTCTTAGACTTCTCCCAAGGGATTAATGATTTATCACTATAGTTTTTCTCTAACATTTGCTCTATTTTTTTGTTGATTATTTTCTTTTCTAAAATAGCCAAAGTGGCTGATACTTGTTGTATTTCTATAGGCTTATTATTAGGTAAAAACTGTATTTCATTTTCAATTGTTTTCTTTTGAAATTTTTCATCTTTTCTTCAAAAGGGTTTTGATATCCTTATTCCCCATGCTTCATGTTTACATGGAGTAATTAATATTGGTATATCTTTAGTTATTTTCCAAAGATAATATTGTTCTAGAAAATCTATTCCTAGTATTATATCACAGGATGCTTCATTATATTGACTAAATTATGATATTTGTAATTCATGTTTCCCTATTTGTACTATAGTATTTCTTGCTTCTAGTTCTATTATATGTATTTCTTTTCATATTCCTTCTATTCTCGTTATATTTTGTTTCTTTTTCCATAATTCTAATGGTAATACATTATATTTTGCTATTGTTAGATTCACCCCAATGTCTACAAAAGTGTAACTTCCTAAAATTTTTATTTCTAAAATTATCATTAGAACTTTATTTTATAATAATTGAAAGTTATTATTATGTTATTTGACTAATATGGATTTAGTCAATTTTTTTAATAAAATAAAACGAAGTGTAATTTATAATGAAAGGTATGAAAAAAGAAGGAGTGAAAAGGGAAGGGGAATAGGAAAATGGGGTCCATTAGTGTAATTTTCTCCTGCAGGTCTTATTATGTAACTTTAGCCATAAAGATATTTTAGGTCATGAGTCTGTTTCTTCTTATTTTGCATTTCCTTCCTTCCTTCCTTCCATTAACCATGCCATTGATTCACCTTCGTTGAAGCTTTTCAAACTTTAGAGCTTATATAGGTAAGTAAAACCACCTCTAATCACTAAACTCCCTTCATATAAGTTTTTCTACTCATCTAAATCTATCTAATGGTATAATTCTCTGAACAATAGAGCAAGTTTTTGGTTTAGGGTTTGTAATATCCGCATTTCTATAACCATAATAAAGGCTAAACTAAGGGCTACAGAGATGTTAAGGGTCTAGAGTGAAAAGATATGGAAGAAAGTCCAGAAATGTCATTTTGCAAAGTTTAAAAAACATAAGGGTAAAATGGTCATTTTTTGAAAAGTCAGGGACATAATGGTAGTTTTGGGAAAAGATGACCAAAATATCAAAAAATGACCCCAGGTCCTGAAATTTAGAGAAAAATTTACTAATCATGGATTGAGGTCTAGTTAAAGTTATAATGGCCAAAATAACCCTTGAAGGAATTTTTAAGGTTATTTAATATTTGGCTGATTTTCAAATTTATAGCCAAATATAATTATTTAAAATACCTAGAGACCTCAACAATGTATTTTTAAAATGAAAAAAATAGCTTTGAAAAATGCTCTATTTTATAAAATAGATTTAAGCCTCAAGTTAGCAACAGTTTGCCGGAACAGCAGTACGAAAGGCTGAAAATCCCTGAATCAGGGTTTTCAAGAGAAAATTTATTTAGAACATATTTCAAAGCTATTTGAGATGAGAAATATTATGAAGTGCTTAGTTGAATTTTGGAAATTTTTAGTGACACTAAATTTGTTGATTTGATGCATATTGTCATTGTAGAGCTCATGTTTAAGCATACTCTAATATTTTAATATTTTCTTATCACGTTACTTTTTTGATATTTTTTTGACATATACTAGAGTTAATGAATTTCAGATTTGATTCCTTGTGTTCACTAGGTTATCAATGATCATTGGTAATTAGTTGTTCATTAGGTTTTTGTTATTGTGATTGCAATCCTCCAAAGGCATGAGCATCAATTACTCTTTCTACATTCTGAGTTGCACTGAACAATGCTTTGAGGAATGTTGTTTGACTTGGATTCAAGCAAATTTGCATTAATTGAACCATTGAACCTAAGTGATAGCTTAGGGTTTATTAATTGAACTCAGAAGGATTGATCTCCCATAACTAAGCTAAGGCAGGGATAGTTAAGTTTCCATCACTGAGAGTCTACTTACTAATCTCCCTTTCAATATTGAAAACACAAAAAATATTTTACCACAAGACTTGCATTTCATTCTGTAGCTTTAGACTAAATCCCCTTTACTTTGCAAATTCAAGTTTAACAATGTTTTTAATAACCAATTTAGACTAGGATAGCCAATTAACCGCTCCTCAAGAAGAACGATTGGTTGCTCACTATACTACATTACTTTAGGAGTAACCATTTTTGCATCGAGCCGGAAGGCGACAAAACCGTGTCCGATCAATGGCGCCGTTGCTGGGGAGCCAAGTAATTGGTTCCCTAGTAATTGGTTATTACCACCATTATTGACCTGGTTTGATTCTTGTTGAGCTTTAGGTTTAGATTACAATTTAAACATTGCATCGCATACAAATCTTTCAGAAATACAAATAAACATCTTGATTTTCCTTGATATTCTTGAATTTGCATCTTTGCACAACATATTGCATTCATTCTTACTTGGTCAAAATTGTTTGAGTGATCACTGCAAAGTTTTGAACTATCCATGCGACTCTATCAGCTTTTAGTTAAACAATTCAATGAATTTTTGAGTTAACTTGGGAAGAGCAGTTTCAGTAACACTCACATCGCGACATCATGGCCCTTATATCGCGACATTAATCAATTTCCTTCCAGAAGTCACTGTCGGTTCACTTTAGGTCGCGATTTATTTTGTATAATTCGCAACGTGTTTCCTTGTTTCAGCAAGATTTTTTTTCTAAGTGCTCATTTTGCTTCCCTGTGGCTCTCAGTACATTTTGGGTTGCGACTTATTACTGTTTAGTCGCGACGTAACTGACCTCTGTCACCACATCTCACTTTAATTGATCAACATAACATTCATATGAGAGTGTATAACATCCATAACACTTTAAAATCACTGCATCCTATATAGTTCACTGAGTTTGCATCTCATTTTGTTCTGCTGTGTTGTGCATATTAGTTTTGGGTGCAATATTCTCTTGAAATCTGTTTTGTGCATAAATTCAAGGAGTGTTTGCATGCGGAGAGGGCATAGAGTCAGAAGAGTGAGAGAGACAGAACAACCTGATACACCCACTCTGCGCAATCTCCCCATTCATCTAGTGAGAGTGAGGAGGTAGAAGAGGAAATTATGGCTGATCGCGTTGGTCTTGGTAACCACAATGGCAATCATAATAGACATAATAACAGGAATGGTTATGAAGGCCAAGGGGAGAATAATGGGCATAATAGGATTAATGATCCGCGTAGGGGTAGAACAATTAAAGAATTAACACAGTCTGATGGAAATTTTGACCCCATGCCTGGTGTTTTTCCTACTTTTAATGCTGATTTTAAAATAAAGGGTCAACTGATACACTCACTACCAAAATTTCATGGACTTGTAGGTGAAAATCCTTATCTCCACCTTCAGACGCCTTATATGCAATGCATGTCTATGAAGCCAGTGGGTGCAAACATTGATGATGTGATGTGGAAAGTGTTCTACCTATCTCTGGAGGGCAAGGCAAAGGAATGGTATATGAATTTACCTCTATATGTGGATAATGCATACGAATCGTGGATCAGTTTGAAGAAGGCATTTCTCGATAAATACTTTCCTTCTACAAAAATATCTGCTGCCCGGAAGGAAATATGAGACATTCTTTGAGTATTGGAGTCGCTTCCAAGAAATGCTAACCAGATGTCCCAATCGTCAAATCTTGGAAGAGCATCTAGTGCAATATTTCTACAATGGACTCCTCGCTTACGACGCTCAAGTTTTGGACGCCGCTGCTAATGGTTCAGTGGAGAATATGGAACCCCGAGCTGCGTGGGAATTGATTAGAACTTTTGCCTTAAACAAACAACATGCAAATTCCAAGGAGCTCAAAGACCATAAGGCTGAGCGGGACCCGTTGCTAGTGAAGCTCGCTCAAGATATGTCCAAACTAGCAAGCACAGTGGAGAGTTTGCGACCGACAAAACATCAAACTCTAGCCATGGTAACTTCCACCTGCGGAGACTGTAATTCTCCTATGCATCTCACAGAGGATTGCCCTGGACTGATTGAAGAGGTCAATGCCTTATACCAAGGATGCGATGGACAGTATTCACAACGAGACCCTTACTCCAATACGTATAACCCAGGATGGAGAGATCACCCGAACTTCAAGTGGGGTGAAGGATCCAACAGGCCAAATCAATACCAAGGTGGACAAGGAAATCAGTTTCAATATTCCAGTGCCTCTTCAAGTGGGTATCAAAACCACTCAAGAGTTGTAGTACCTGCACCGAATACAAGTATAACTTCCCAACAGCTGCAAAGAATGGATGATACTTCACAGTTATTGAAAAGCATGGTTGCTCAAATGACTAACATTGAGGGGCGAATCGAGGAGAGTGATGAAAGATTTGCCTCTATTACTTCCATCCCACAAGGTATGCAAAAAGACAACTCGGAGGTGAATAAGAAAATGGAAGCACTTACACTCAAAAACAGTGAAGTTACAAGCCATTTGACCCAGCTGTCCAATACCGTCAGCGATATGCAAGCAAAGATGGGTGGCAATATTCCCTCCAACACAGTGATAAATCCAAAATCAATTAACGTAATCACCTTAAGAAGTGGAAAAACAGTACAGTTTGAGGATGGAAGAGATGTTACTAGTCCCAAGGGCAAGCAGAGGGAATAAAATACAGAATCAAGCAAACAGGAGGCCTTAACATCCGTAGGTAAGGAGGTAATTTCTAAGAACCTTCCTTTTCCTAAAGCTTTCTTCGCTGGTAAAAAGAAATCTGAATCTGAGTTTGCAAATGAGACTTATAATTTGTTTAACAAACTTGAGATTAATGTGCCCATGGTTCAGTTTCTGAAACGGAATATTAAATATGTCAAGTTGGTTAAAGAGCTATGTGATGACAAACAGAGATTTAGGCCCTTAGAAAGAATCCAAGTGAGTGCCAATGTGTCTTCCCTCTTTAAAGCAGAACTACCAGTGAAATGCCAAGACCCAGGATCCTACACCGGTCCATGCACCATACGGAAAGTGTATATAAAGGGAGCGTTGCTGGATCTAGGAGCCATGATAAATGTTATGCCCTGGTCAGTTTACTCAGCCTTAGGTATTAATGGTCTTAAGGATACTAGTGTGGTTCTTCAACTAGTAGATCAATCCATTAGGTATCCCAAGGGAATCGTAGAGGACATTCTAGTTCAGGTTAAAGACCTTGTATTCCCAGCTGACTTTTATGTACTAGACATGTCCAATGAAGAGGTAAATGAAAGTACTCTCATCTTAGGAAGACCATTCCTCCAAACCTCCAAAACCATCATAAGCATGAAACATAGCTGTATCACAATGGAGGTAGGGGAGCATGTAGTCACTTTTAATATGAATAAAGCCACCCGATATCCCTTTGATAATGCGAATTTCATGGGTTTAAATGAAATTGATTTAGCTGTAGAGCAAATCAGGGATGAGTATGAAATGACTTTGCATGATACATGTCACTGGAATTCATCTCAATTGCTTGATAATGCTTCTGAGTATGCTGAGTCTATAGATTATGATTTAGCATTGAGTGAATATGATGTATATTTTGACTCTTTACCATATGTTTACTCTTTTTCAAACTTTGATGCTATTGGTACATCATGTAACAACCTTTTTGGATGGATAGCATGCTTTCAGTATCCCAAGGATTTCCTTTCTCTCCTAAATTAGATTCATTATCAGCATTTGCTAATGTCATGAATTGTGGCAAGGATGGTCCAGTGTGCTCTGCAGGGTTTGTAGGTGTGGGAAGAGCAAATATTAAGACTAATGCAGAAAACATAAACACGACCTGCCAGGGGGACCTCTCGGTACCATATAGGTCACGACATACAAGCAAAAATGTTGCGACCTGTGATGCTATTTAGCCAGATGACCTCTCGGTATAGTTTCTGTCGCGACATGATAGTGAAAAGTCGCGACTTGTTGATGCTGAAGCAACACCTCAGACCCAAATTTATCCTTCTGTAGTGTTTAACTACGTGGTTGAAGGGCCACTTCCCTCACCTACAATTCCCAGTTCCACACACTCTACGATCACACCTTTTACATTGCATTTTTTGAATGAGCTAATTTCCAATAAAACTAAAGATCTAGAGGTGGCAACAGCTGTGGAGACCGCCCCTGTGAATCGACTTGAAATTGACTCAACTTGCCAAGAAGATGAAGCAATCCAACAGGAAAAGGCTGTGAACGTACTTCAAGAATCTTCGAAGGGAAGTATCTCAAACCCTACAGATAAGCTAAAATTAATTCCATCCATTGTCCAACCCTCCAACCTAGAACTTAAGAAACTCCCTCCCAATCTAAAATATGCCTACCTAAATGCTGAAAATAAACTGCCAGTTATAGTTTCCAGTTCTTTATTTGAAAGTGAGGAGGGTGAATTGTTGAGAGACCTAAGGAGGAATAAGGAGGCATTGGGTTGGCAGTTGTCGGACATAAAGGGGTTAGATTCTACTATGTGCACTCACAAAATCCTATTAATCGAGGATTCCAAACCCATTAAGCAAAGCCAAAGGAGGTTAAACCCTCTAATTTCTAACGTGGTGAGGAAGGAGGTGGATAAGCTGTTAAGGGCTGGCATTATATATGCCATCTCAGATAGTGAATGGGTGTCATCAGTACACGTAGTACCAAAGAATAACTGTGGTCAAGAATGAGAATAATGAATTGATTCCAACTAGGGTACAAAACTCTTGGTGAGTTTGTATAGATTATAGGAAACTGAATGATGCCACTCGAAAAGACCATTTTCCCTTGCCATTCATTGATCAAATGCTTGAAAGGTTGGTAGGGAAAAGTCATTATTACTTTTTAGATGGGTATTCAGGGTATTTTCAAATTCCTATAGACCCTAGAGATCAGGATAAAACCACTTTCACCTGCCCCTTTGGTACATACGCCTATAAAAGAATGCCATTTGATCTTTGCAATGCCCCTGGCACATTCCAGACATGCATGTTATCTATATTTTCTGAATTTATTGAAAAATGCATGGATGTGTTTATGGATGATTTCATTGTATATGGCAACTCTTTTAATGATTGTCTGAAAAGTCTTGACAAGGTTTTAGCACAATGCATTGAGAAAAAACTCATTTTAAACTATGAAAAATGTCACTTCATGGTAGATCATGGCATCATGATAGGACATTTGATTTGACAAAAAAGGAATAGAGGTAGATCGTGCCAAAATTGAAGTGATATCTTCTTTACCTTACCCAACCAATTTGAAAGAAGTAAGGTCATTTCTAGGCCATGTGGGATTCTATAGAAGATTCATTAAAGATTTCAATAAGATAGCTTTACCTCTTTCAAAATTATTGCAAAAGGATGTTGATTTCTGTTTTGACTCTGCGTGTGAACATGCCTTTGATGAGCTTAGAAGCAAATTGATTTCACCACCAATTTTGACCTCTCCCAATTGGGAATTATCCTTTGAAATATCTTGTGATGCCTCAAATTTAAGTGTGGGGGCGATGTTGGGTCAAAAAGAGGGTAACCTTTCAAAAGTGATCTCTTATGCTTCTAAAACTCTTGGTATTGCACAGAAAAACTACACAACCACTGAAAAGGAGTTGTTTGCAGTTGTGTTTGCACTGGACAAATTTAGACAGTATCTAATAAACTCCAAAGTGATTGTGTATACAAATCATGCAGCGGTCAAATATCTTTTTCACAAACCTCAATCAAAACCAAGACTCTTGAGATGGATGCTGCTACTTCAAGAATTTGATGTTGAAGTCAAAGATAGAGCTAGAAATGTCAACCATGTTGTTAACCATCTCAGTAGACATCCATCTGATACTAGGGGAGTATTGCCTTCAAATTATATTTGTGATGCTTCCCCGACCAGTCGCTTTGTGCTTTATCTATTTCCCAACCATGGTTTGCACATATAGTCAACTATCTTGTGACACAGTTAATCCCCTCACATGTAACTTCATTTCAGGCGCAAAAACTTAAGAGCGAGGCATCTTACTACATCTGGGATGCGCCACACTTGTGGAAGATATGCTCAGATCAAGTCATAAGAAGGTGTATCCCCGAAGTGGAATCACGAGCTATTCTTGAAGCTTGCCACAACACTGTGTGTGGGGGTCATTTTGGGGCAAAGAAAACCACTAGGAAGATATTAGATGCTGGATTTTACTGGCCCACCCTTTTTAAAGATTCTTTTAACCATTGTAAAGCCTGTGATATATGTCAAAGGTTCGGGGGGTGAGTAAGCGTCATGAGATGCCACAACAGCCTATTCTATTTTGTGAGATTTTTGATGCTTGGGGGATTGACTTCATGGGACCCTTCCCACCTTCTCATGGATATACCTACATCCTATTGTGCGTGGACTATTTGTCGAGGTGGGTAGAGGCCATTCCGACTAAGAAAGACGATGCAGCCACAGTTGCCAATTTTTTGAAGTCGACCATTTTTGCTAGATTTGGCGTACCAAAGATATTGATATGTGATCAAGGCACCCATTTCTGCAACAAGCTTCTCAATAATTTGTTAGCAAAGTATGGAGTGACCCACAGAGTTTCAACTCCCTACCACCCACAGACGAATGGGTTGGCTGAGGTATCAAACAGAGAAATCAAGAGGATTTTAGAACGGATTGTTAAGCCATCTAACAAGGTCTGGAGTCTGAGGTTGAATGACGCTCTATGGGCGTATCGCACTGCCTTCAAGACACCGATAGGGATGTCTCCATACCGAATTATCTACGGAAAAGCCTATCACATCCCTATCGAACTTGAGCATAGGTCATATTGGGCAGTCAAGAGCTGCAATGCAGAGTTGGAGGAATCTAGGCTGAACCGTCTCCTTCAGATTCAAAAATTGGAGGAGTTACTCCTGGACGCCTACCATAATTTAGACCTCTACAAGCAGAAAGCAAAGCTAATTCACGATTCAAACATTCTGAGGAAGCAATTTAAAGAAGGAGATCGTGTGCTAAGGTACCAAGCCCGCTTCAAGTTTAAGAAAGGCAAATTCAAGACTAGTTGGGATGGACCTTACACAGTGGTGAAAGTGCATGACTTTGGAGTGATAGAGCTGCAAGAGGAGGCCTCGGGCAAGATTTTCCAATGCAATGGCCATCTTCTCAAGCTCTACTCAGAACCGGTGGAGCCAGTGTGACACCAGATCATCCCTTTCCTCTCTCTTTTACATTTCACTTGTTTCTCAAACTGTTTCGGTTTAGAAAGTAGTGAGTTTGAAAGGGACGTACGAGTAGAATAGGAATTTGTTTTCTTTTCTGTTGCTTTTATGTTGTTTAATAAACTTCCCAGGTCTCTCTGTTGAGCTTATGGCGTTTTTCGCTAACACACACACACACACACTTAATTGAGTGATTTCGTTTACCCATCTAGGCATTCTAAACCTTGCATGTGACTATGAGCTTTTCAGTGATTATTGCTTTGAGTGATGTGTGGATTGATTTTGTGCAATGAATTGCATAGATTCTCTGCTGGTTTGAAGGGCTGATTGAATGACTTAGTCTGTTTTGGGGTTTCACTAAGGGTGTTCACTGAGATTACCAAGTGAAATGGTCTCGGTACCATTTTAGTCGTGACATACAAATTTTTTAGTTGTGACGTTTAGAGCCCAATGCTTTTCTCTCCCTTATAAATGTCGCGACATAATTTAAAATTAGTCGCAACATATTTCCTAAAGTGTCGTGACATTATTTGATGTATGTCGCGACATCTTGCATGTAACAGAACCCTAAGCCCTTTTATCAGTAGCTCGTGACGCTTCACTCCCATCTTGCCTCAACCATCGCAACTCTCTCCTTCCAGCCGTTATGCATTTTCCTCGCTCACTGAACGGTTGTTTACCCCTCTCCAGTTTTCATCCGTTGCAGCCCCCTATCCTCCTCCCTTCTTCTATATATACTTCCTCTTGTCCTTTTCACATCTACATTTCTCTCACGGCAGCAAGTAGTTGTTTCCTCTGTGCCCCTCTTCCTTCTTGTGTTTTCTTTCCATTCATCTTCTTCAAGTCCTCAAGGTATTCCCCCATCTTTCCTTTATTGATTCTATTCAGTTTCAGTTCATAGTTCCTTAGTTTAGTCTAGAATTTTTAGTTTTGTCTGTCAATACTACTATGATCATGAATGCATTTCATTCTCAAAACCCTTTTCTGCATTCATGTTGGATTTGCTGTGAAACTTCACCATCTCCATGAGCAGGGCTGGTTAAACGAAGGCATTTTTCGAAATTTGGTGCAAAATGTCGTGACATGTTACAGATATATCGTGAGATTTTTAACTTATATCGTGACACCTTGCTCGTATATCGTGACATAAAACCTCAAATAAGCCTCGGTGCATTTTATGTCGCGATATAGACATACATATGTCGCGACATATGTGAAATTCTTGTTTTTATTCCACAGCCAACTCAAAATTTTCTTTCCCACTAAATCATGCAACCAATGGTCACATAGTATTAGTCTGTTAGTTATGTTTATAGGGTAGTGTTGGTTTTGTTTTCTATTTTGTGATGCTACTTTCTTTGTTGTCATGTTTGTTTTGTTTTCTTTTTGATTGGAAGGAAGATGGTGCGCACAAAAAATTTGTAAACCGATAGTGGTTCAGATGAGGAACTACCAATCTACTCGTCGAGAGCGGAGGCGGTCAAGAAGTTTAGTAGTAGGGGTGCGGTGCAAGAGCAATACTTTCCTGAGACTCGTCAGTTTCGTTTCTATCAGCAGGCCGTTGATTTGGGTCTTAGGGAACTCATGAAGAGAAGGGCCCCAGCCAATTTGACAGTGGTCCGAGAGTTTTATATGCATTCCGCCACCATAGGGGCACTTGGGATCAGTTTCTGGAACCAGGAGTTCACCATTGATGCTGAGGATATCCGACATTTTTACAAGTTGCCAGTGGTGGAGCGATGCCAATTTCAACACCTGAAGGTTAACTTGAACTTCACCCATTGGGATGAGGCTTTTGAAGTGATGGGTGTGGAAGGTGCCAGATGGACAAGGTGAGGAGAGAAACAGTTCTTTGAGCACAAACATATGAATGAGGAGGCCAAGGTCTGGCTAAATTTCATGACTTATAATGTTCGGCCACTCGCCTACATCTCGGATATTCCTTTTGAGGGGGCCTTACTCCTGTATCTGCTCCTGACTGCCAGCCCGTGGATATAGCTGTTATAGCACGGGATCAAATGCTGCACTGCCTGAACATTGCCCGTGCCTTATTGGTTTTCCCACACCTCATCACTGATCTTTGTAGAGTCCGGAAGATTATTGAGAGAAAAGCTTATTTGACGCTGGCCCCTGTCACCACTCAGATGTTCACTGCCCCGAGGCCTGCCCCTGAAACCGCTGAATCAACCAGGAGTAGGAAGAAGGGGAAACAACCAGCTGTGGAAGAGCCCGTTGAGCCTGCTGAAGAGGGGGAGGCTGATATCTCTCTCAGTTCTCTTAGCGAACAGATAGCCGTCCTAACCGATCAAGTCGTCTCCATAAACCAACAGCTGATGGCCAACGAATTCTGCCGACAGAGGTTCCTGGATCCTCTCATGCTTCAGATGGCGAAGGCTCTCCAAGTGGACTTTCCATCCAGTTTTGAAGAGGCTTTTTGGCATAACTCTATTCCTTCTACCTCTTTCTTCTCATCGGGACCGGGCAAGTCGTCAGGTCCAAGTGAGCCTGCAGAAGAAGTTGGCGATGCTGGTGCCAAAGAAGAGGAAGTAGACCTGTAGGGTGGAGCAGGCGGGGAGGAGTGATTGATGTTTTGTTTTCTGTCTTTCATTGCATGTTGAATTGTCGTTTGTTTTATTTGAGAACTTCACTCTTATGGCTTCAGTTTCATGTTGTGTCCTCTTTCTAAATGCAATCGATGGCTTCACGTATTTCTTTTTGTTCCCTTGTGCTTCAGTTTCTTAATTCCCATTATTCTGCATTCTTTGTTGCATTGAGGACACTGCATTGTTTAAGTGTGGGGGGTTCGTGAGTTGTTTTTGATTCTTTAAATCCAATCTTTCATCATCAACCTCGTTTTGGGGTGATGAATTGTTGTATGTTGCATGAATTTTTTTTGAGCTTTAATGCATTCTTAAATTTCTAGCCTCAAAATTTTGCATCTTCAAAGCACATATGTCGCCACACTGGACCGTAATGTTACGACATTAATCCCTCTGGTACCCAAGCCTACTCTTAGTACAATTTCAGTCATGACTTTATTACTTAATGTCTCGAAATGAATAGTGAATTTTGCATCTGAGTGATTTCTATGTGACAAATCCCTTGAAGCACATCTAGCATAGTTTTCAAGGCAATTTCTTGACCCCTAAATTCAACTTAATGCATTTAAACGAGGAAACCATGCCCACTGTAAACTTTTGTAATCTTGGCTTTCGTAAATGACCATCTTTAAGACGTTACAAGGACTCTTCGGATTCGTGCATGTTTGATGGTGACTTTCTCGATCATCTTCAATCATTATCCCACGTTCTACTTCTTATGATAAATGTTATAATGCCTTGTGAATAGTGCATGTTAATTGGAACTTCATGTATGAATAGCGGGGATGTAAACCCTTGTTGGAAAGGATAATCTTGAGCCTAAATTCCTTAAATTGAGTGATTGTTCATGTAATCTGCATCCTCTAGAACTTGTTTTAGTTCTTCGTCAAAGCATAACATGTTTCAATATGATGAATATGAAAGAGGCATTCAATTTTAAAACCTTTTTCCCCCAAACACAAACCCTTACATCATTTACACCCTTTGTCTACCCTTTTTGAGCCATTCACCAAGTGTTGTGTATGCATAAATTCTGAGAAATGTGAGTACATCTTGGTAGAATGAAGTGTGAATACTATGCATGAAGAAAAGAAGCATGTTTATAATAGAATGCCATGATTCCTTCTCAGATTTGAATTAAAAAAAAAAGCAGCAGAAGAAGAAAGAAAGAAAAGAAGAGAAAGAAAATTAATATTGAAAAAAATAAAAAAAAATAAAAAATAGTTACACTTGAAACAATGCTTCACAGGGGTTTCATTTCCTGATTAGATGTTACTCTTGATTTATTGATCAACAACATGCATGAACATGACACTTATTCTTTCCTTTTCATTTTTTTTCACGTGGCCTCATTCCATCATTACAACCTATAAAGTCCTCTTGATTCATTGTATTGATGCATGAATAGTGGAGATTTTAGAACGATTACAAGCTTATGGCAAGGTGTTTTCTACTTGAATCTTGAGTGAAAAGAACCCCAATAAGGAGAGATAGATCAAACACTTACACCCTGTGAGAGAATCCTCGGTGTTCATGCGTTTAGAATCAATTTCATGATGCAACTAATAATTTTCCATTGCTCACTTTATCATCTTTTGTTTTTTCAGAAGGCTGATGGTTGATTTGATCACAAATTCATTATTGAGCATGCCGTCTTCTTCAATTCTCCTCATAATTTCTTAGAAACAATTCAATTCTTTGTCCAGGAGTACAAAGGTTTAAGTGTGGGGCAGTGATAAACGCTAATATTTATATGGTTTTCCCACTTCATTTTGGGACATTTTATGGCTTAATCACCCCATTTTGTGTTTAATTGAGCCTTTTCTCCTTTTCTTGTCTTACATTGCATATACAATAATAAAGAAGGGAAATTGAGTGAATTGTGCCACCTAGTTGTACTTGCTTTTGAGCCCAGTGTTTTATGCTTTAACAGCATTCCCTTTGTTTCTTTTGTAGATGTTTAGGTGAGATATTAGAATGCTTGGAGATGAAACTTAAGGGGATGCATTCAGGACTAATTCAAGTGCCACTGGAACAATTATGTCATGGCACAATATAATTGGTCGCGACCTGATCATAACTTCTGGAGCTTTTCTAGTCAATAGAGCCGCGACATCTTTTTAAATGGATCGCGTCATATAGCTCATTAAGTCGTGATGTATTTTACTATAAGTCGCGACTTGAATCGGGGAAATGCTGCTGTGCGTTTTGAGCTAAGGTCAGTAGCTGGATCTAACAAAACTGGAACAATCACGAACGGGGACGTCATTCTGCACTTGGTAGAGAGCGAATCCAGAAGCCAGAGGAGTTCTCTATACTTCCTTTCCATTCTAAAATCCTCTCCCCAAATTTCTACTCATTTCTCACCTCCGTTTTCCATCTTCCATACTTCTCCTACCTTCCAACCACCTTCTGCTGTACCTTCTCCATCTTCATCTTCCTTTTATGATGGCTGAGCGTAGGAATGATGATTGCTTCATCTCTGGAATCATGAGAAGCTAGATTCTTAGCCTCTTCGTGATGGAGAGCAAGACTTGAGCCAGAGATTCATTGGGGAGTATTCCTAGCCAAATCTTGTATTTGAATGTTGTAGAGACCTTTAGATCTAGAGATTTCTACTGCTATGGATTTCAATTTGCAGATTGCGAATTTATGATTTGGCTATGTAGTTGGATTGGTTGTTGTTCACATATACTAGAGTTAATGAATTTCAGATTTGATTCCTTGTGTTCACTAGGTTATCAATGATCATTGGTAATTAGTTGTTCATTAGGTTTCTCTGATTGTGATTACAATCCTCCAAAGGCATGAGCATCAATTACTCTTTCTACATTCTGAGTTGCACTGAACAATGCTTTGAGCAATGTTGTTTGACTTGGATTCAAACAAATTTGAATTAATTGAACCATTGAACCTAAGTGATAGCTTAGGGTTTATTAATTGAACTCAGAAGGATTGATCTCCCATAACTAAGCTAAGGCAGGGATAGTTAAGTTTCCATCACTCAGAGTCTACTGACTAATCTCCCTTTTAATCCAAATTTTCCTTTCAGTATTGAAAACACAAAAAATATTTTACCACAAGACTTGCATTTCATTATGTAGCTTTAGACTAAATCCCCCTTACTTTGAAAATTAAAGTTTAACAATGTTTTTAATAACCAATTTAGACTAGGATAGCCAATTAACCGCTCCTCGAGAAGAACGATTGGTTGCTCACTATACTACATTACTTTAGGAGTAACCATTTTTGCATCGAACCGGAAGGCGACAAAACCGTGTCCGATCACTAAATGATTTATTTTTGGTCTTAATTGTGCTAAATTTCAACTTATAAGTATTTATGCTAACATGTTTGTTTCATAATTTTCTTCTTGTATATTTATACTTGGTATGCTAGTTAATCCTCTTCTAGATAAAGGTCTGTAATCTATACTATCTTGGTAAATTTATATTTATAATTGGATTACCTGGTGAATTTATTCTTAAAAATCTTTGTCCTATATTAACATTAGTTTCTATTCTTCTTGGATTTAATTCACAATAAGGAATAGTCCTATCCAATTCTAATTACAGTTGTCTAGGTATAGTTATTCTTGTGGTACTAATGGCAACTCTTGTAATATGGGCATGAAATATTTATCTATAGCTATTTTTCCTTGTGATTTTTTATATATTTTAATCCCATCATTGTTGTTATGCTTATTGTCTTAATACTTGGTAATAATCTTGATTTATCTAGTTTAGGATATACTATTATAGATCTATTTGATCGAACGTGGTTTTGTCGTCTTCCGGTTCGATACAAAATGATTGCACCAAAATAATGTAGTACAGTGGGCAACCAATCATTCTTCTCGAGCAGCAGTTTATTGATTATTCTTTGCTAAATTAGTTATTGAAAACATGTTAAACTTGGGTAACAAAAGGGGGTTTTTGCTTTAGTAACATAAATTATAATGCAAAACAAGCATAATAAGATATTTTTGGTCTTTTTAACAATTGAAAATAGACTTTGGATTAATGGGAATATAACGGATAGACTCTCAGCGATGGGAGCTTAGCTTTCATTGCTCTAATTTAAATATGGGAGTTTAACCCTTCTGAGTTCAATTCATAAACCCTAAGTAATCACTTAGGTCCAATGGTTTAATTAATGCAATTTACTTGAATCCAAGCCAATAAACATTCCTTAAAACATTTCTTAGTACCACTTACAATGTAAAGGGACAAATGGTGCTCATGCCTTTAATGAATTGCAATCACAATCACATAAACCAAATGAACAACTAATCACCAACAAACATTGATAACTAGGTGAACACAAGGGATCAAGTCTGAAATATATATGTATGTATTCTAATCAACATGAACAACACCCAATCCAAATACATAGTCCAATCATAGATTCACAAATCTATAAACATCAATTGCATAACAGTAGAAGTCCTTAAATCTAATGAACTCTACAAATACTCAAATACAAGATTAGACTAGGGCCTCTCTCTCCATCACCAAGAGGCTAAGATTTTAGCCTCTCATGGTTTCAAGGACACAGCAACAATTACCATCATGTTCTGCCATGAGGAGATGTAGGTGAACATATAAAAACGCAGGAAGGAGTGGTAAGGTAGGTTAGGATAGTTGGGGAGGTGAAGATGGAGATCGAGTGTTGGAAAGGTGAAGGAAGGTATGCACAATTGAAGGTAGCTTCAGAGAGGGAAAATGGCTCCCAGGTTGATTCTCCAAATCTGCAGAATGAGCATGATTTTCATGGTGGCTCTCCTTTTGTTGGGTTGCAGCTGCTGACCTAATCCAAAATGCGCAGCTACACTTTCATCTAATCAGGTCGCGACTCCACTAGATTTATGTCACGACTCACATATCATTATGTCGCGACTTACATATAACATGTCGCAACATTCAAGGCCAACAAAGTCTCTGAAGCTGCAAATAAGTCACGACATAATATTAATCTTCGCGGCACAAAAGGTCTAGTGGCACTCTCCTAGTGGGTTTCTTCCAATCACAAACTGTATTTTCTTCAGCTTCATCTTCGGGCACTTGAATATCTCCCCCAAATACCTATAACAATAGCAAAGAGGGCTTTGTTAAAGAATCAAACACTGAGGTTCAAAGGCATGCCCAATTGAGAGATATAATTTACTAATTTTCCCTTTGTGTCAGTGCATAAGCAAAACAAGCTCAATTTTCTACACAACAAGGTAAAAGGAGTTACAAAATGCCCCGAAATTAAGTAGAGAAACCATGTAAACATTAGTGTTTGTCACTTCCCCACACTTAAACCTTTGCTCTCCTGGACAAAGACTTGAATAATTCCAAAGAAAATACGAGAAAAATTGAGGAAACCGGCATGCTCAATAATGAACTTAGAACCAAATCAACCCTCATCCTCTAGGAAAACAAAAATGATAGAATGAGCAATGTCAAATAATTAGTTGTAAGATACAATTGATTCTAAATGTATGAACATCTGAGATTCACTCACGGGATATAGATGTTAACTCACTATCTCTCCTCATTGGGATTCTTTTTGCTCAAGATTCAAGTAGAAAATATACCACCATAAGCTTGTAATGGTTCTACTATCTCTACTGAGAATGCAATGATATGCTGAATCAAAAGGGTTTAAAGGGTTGTAATGTTGGATGAAGGCTGAATGAAACGAATGACAAAATGAAATAGGACAAGTACCAATATCCAATATTAATTTCCAACTAGCCTTTCAATGTGATTCTTGAAGTGTGAGACTTTAATCTCTAAACCACCACGGAGTTAGCCTTATTAAAGGGTTTGAGAATTTCATGAATTCATTATTGCGTATGCATACTTCCTTTTTTTTCTTTTGAATTGGCTTTGCACTCCCAACCCAAGAGAAATTAGTACACACTATAGTTACAGTAGTAATGATGTAGTTGGAATACAAACAATGGACATGTTTTAGTACTTGCAATCGAGAAAGGCTCAAGGGGGTGAATAATGGTTTAAATTAAGTGGCTTGTGTTTAGGTGAAGGGTTTTGAAATGAATGCCTTGATCCTATCCAACACACCAATGCAGATGAAGCTTTGACAAAGAACCAAAACAAGTTCTAGAGAATGCAAACTACTTGAATAATCACTCAATATAAGGAATTTAGGCTCAAAGATATCCTTCCAACAAGGGTTTATATCTCCGCTGTTTATACATGAAGTTTCAATGAATGTGCACTATTCAGATGGCATTAGAAAACTTTACCACAAAAGTAGACTGTTGGATGATGATTGAAATTAGTCAAGAAAATCATTAAAGACCAAACGAGGATCCCAAAAGTACACTAGTAGAAAAAAGCTAATTTAGACCGTCCCTTTTAAACCGCATTAAAAGGAAACAGTCTAAAACAATAATGGGTGGCTTTTTGTAATTAAGGGGACAAGTTCTTAATTATTAAGACCGCATCCTCTGGGTGTGGTCTAAAAAGTATACATTTTAGACCAGATTATGCTGGGCGAGTAAGGGGAGTTGGAAGTGGGGTAGGCTTAAGAGATTACTTTGGAGATCCACTTGTTACTATCCCTCAAGTGTGGTACCAAAGGATGATATGGATGCTTTGTTGGCTAAGGTGAAGGCAGAGGCAAAGGTAGAGGCAGAAGCTTCACTATCTGCAAAATTAGAAGCGAGATTAGAGGCCCAATTAGAAGCTCGAATGAACAAGATGAAGGATGAAATGATGTCTACGATGAGCTCTAAACATGAGATAAGTGTCCCCAAGACCCCTACAGCTCTTCAAAGCACTAAAGAAAGTTGTTCTAATATTGGGTGTACATTAGAGGGTCATGCTATTTTAAGTGGTGATCCTTGTGATCTGTATGTTGAGGATCCTTGAAGACAGTTAGTAGCATATGGCAGCATTCATAACTTAGGGCCAATCGTCCACCACACACAACTACAAGATGATCAAGTGAGAGTTGTGGTTGAAAATGTGATTATTGCATATGCTTCTGTCCCAATCCCCACGGATGAAGTGAAAATTGTGGGTAATGCTGTGAAGACTTTTATCATGCGGCCAAGGAGACTTGTTCATATGGTTGGAGCTCGTCTATGTTGAAAGGGAGGATTTAGTGTCCGTTGTAGCTCCAAAACAAGAGCTTACTGATGCAGTTGTCCAAGTGTTTTTGATGTAAGTGTTCTCTTGTAAACCACTTGTAATTAAAATATTTTAACCTTTACTAAAATGCTTGCTTCATAATAGTACATGCATCGACATTTGGTTTCCTCCGGCAAGAGCAGTAAATTTGGATTCCTCTGCCCAATTCACATCCAAGAGAAAGGAAACACTCTGTCTTTGAGATATCAATACTTATCGGAAAGGCTTAGTGAAGGGGGAATTGAGTGTTTCATAGCACCTTATATCCATGGGTATTTGCTTAATGTTCAATTCCTTTTTGCATGAACAAGTTACCTTTTGATAATAAAACTTTCGTATTTGCATGAATAAGTTACCTTTTGATAATAAGTTACCTTTTTGTAGTGAGCATTGGCAATTGGTTCTTTTATCTATGAAGAGTAATACCATCATCTTTTTATGCTCCCTTCATTACAAACCAGGGAAGGAATTGAAAAGGACAATGGATGGGTAAGTTTGCTTATGTAGAACTTTACTTTTCAAATAGAACCTGGTTAGCAAATGATTTTTCATAAGTTACTGACTATGATTTTGATGTTAGGGCTATGAGGACATATCAAGTTGTTGCTTTACGTAAGCGCATGCATGAGGTGAAAGACCCTGAATGGATCACACCAAAGGTAAGCTGATGATGCTTATTTGCGAATTTCTTAAATGAGAACTTATAATGAAAATTAATGGATATGTGTTTTTTATAATTTTGCTAATGACTTGTTCTATTTATAGAGTCGGAGGCAACCGAAGTTGTCTAACTTATGTGGCTTATATGTGCTAAGGCATATATTTAATGTCATCTCTTTAGGCATGACTGAGTTTACTCAAGAGGTTATATTCTTCATTAATTTTTTATACAATTTAATGTTATCTTATTTTGGATTTAGATATTTAATTAATGATTCATATGACTTTGATATTTCAGATGTTTGAACTTGTTGAACCCTTTCCAGAAGAGGATATTGACTACATCCATGAGCGTTGGTGTGAATATTTTCTTCAACTTGTAGAACAATAGTGAGCTTCTGTTCTTTATTTTTCTGCTCTTGTATATGTTCATTCATTTCACAGGTTCTGAACAAATATTGTTTTATGCACTTGTTAACATTTTTAAGTTCTTGTTTGGCTTCAAAAACTATGTTAGCAAATCTGTGATATTAAGGTTGTTGAGAAATTAGTCACAAAAAAACGTTGTTGAGAAACTGTGTTACCAAACCCACCACTATGAAACATGTTACCAAATCTGTGGTGCAAGTGTGCAAGTAAGAAACTAAATTAAAATTGGGATTTTTATCTTTTGGTGATTATTGTATGGAATTGGAATTTGGATTGCAAGATGAAAGCGCATGAAGTTTAACTTTGTCATTATTTTAGCAAAGTTACTAAGTGGTAAAGTTTTATTTAATTGTTGTTTAGTGCTTGATTACTGCTGTGACAAATGATTTTGTAAAGCAAATAATGCTTTTTTGGTGAATTACTGCTGTAAAGGAACTAATGATGAAAAGGTATTGTAAGTTAAACTGTAGGTGTTAAAATTGGGGGTAAAGGGCAAAACAACAAAAAAAAATTTTATTAAAAACTTTCTAAACCGCATGCTTGAGATGCAGTTTAGAAAGGCATGCTTTCTAAACCGCATCTCAAGCATGCGGTTTAGAAATGCATGCTTTCGAAACCGCATGCTTTAGACGCGGTTTAGAAAGCATTTCTAAACCCCATGCCATAGACGCGGTTTAGAAAGCATGCCTTTCTAAACCGCCTCTATTGGATGTTGTTTAGAAACGTAACATTTCTAAACCCCATGCCATAGACGCGGTTTAGAAAGCATGCCTTTCTAAACCGCATGTTTATACGCGGTTTAGAAAGGATGCTTTCTAAACCGCATGCTTCAGACGACGTTTAGAAAGGATGCTTTCTAAACTTTTCTCAAGCATGCGGTTTAGAAGTTGAACTTCTGAATAAAAATTATACGCTTTTAGAACATATGTTTATTTATTTAGACCGCTCATTTAGGTGCGGTCTAAATGTGTTATTTTTTAAACCGCACACATATGCGGTCTAAAAAGTACTACTTTCTAAACCTGTCTTATCTAAACCGCACCTTTGTGCGGTCTAAATAATATTTTTTATGCGGTCTGATCGGACACGGTTTTGTCACCTTCCGGTTCGATACAAAATGATTGCTCCAAATTAATGCAGTATAGTGGGCAACCAGTCGTTCTTCTCGAGAAGCGGTTTATTGGCTAACCTAGTCTAAATTGGTTATTAGAAAAATTGTTGAGATTGAATTTGTAAAATAAGGGGGATTTGTTTATGTTTTCAAAGATTAACAGAAAGTAAAATTTGGATTAAAAGGGGAGTTTAGTGAGTAGACTCTCAGTGATGGAAATTTAACTATCCTTGCCTTGGCTTAGTTATGGGAGATCAATCCTTCTGAGTTCAATTAATAAACCCTAAGCTATCACTTAGGTCCAATGATTCAATTAATGTAGATTTGATTGAATCCAAGTCAAACAACATTCCTTAAAGCATTGTTCAGTGCAACTCAGAATGCAGAAAGAGTAATTGATGCTCATGCTTTTGAAGGATTGCAATAACAATCACAGAAACCTAATGAACAACTAATTACCAATGATCATTGACAATCTAGTGAACACAAGGAATCAAATCAGAAGTTCATAAACTCTAGTACGTATAAACAACAACCAATCCAACTGCATAGCCAAATCATAAATTCGCAAATCTGCAAACTGAAGTTCATAGTAGTAGAAGTCTCTAGATCTAAAGATCTCTACAACATTCAAATACAAGATATGGCTAGGAATACTCCCCAATGAATCTCT
>QFDD01002089.1:0-23634 GCA_006871305.1 Vachellia collinsii | reverse complement strand
AGGAATATTTGAGATTTTAATATTTATCCAAAAATATGAAATTTCCCCTTCAAATTTTTAAAACAAAGGGGAAGGCAGACACAACACTAAATAATGAAATTGATGACACTTTTAGTCATTTTCACAATTTTGTAGGAAATGACTTAAACTTTTAAAAGAATGTGTTGTTAATGGCATTACCGAAATTGTGAAAATGGCTTGAGATGTCAATTTCATTGCAAGTATAGGAAATTGTTTAAATAATGACCCCTTGATTGAATTCCTCCATGTTTTGAAGTGATAAAAAAATAGTTATCAATACTATCAAAGTCATAAAAATGACTAAAAGTGTTGTTAATATAATTATAAATGTAGTATATGACTTAAATATTGTAAAAGAATTATTTGTTAATGACATTATTGAGTTATTTTATGCCCAAAAAATAACTTTGGACTAAACGGAACCAAAGCCCAGTTAGCAGACCCATATGCGGATAGGGTCCAATGGGAAGAAGTGTGGGATGACATGTGGCAGCCTCCTACAAGTCGGGCTAACTATCCACCCTCTTAAAAATTCGAGATAGACAGTTAGATCTATGAATACAGCTACTCAACCCTACATTTTAGGAAGCGGATAGATGCATAACCTAAGGTGAAAACCATCTATTTATCTGTGTTGTACTGCATATTGGGACACTTTTGGTGATGTAGAACTACTCCTAGACTCTCTTACACCACATTTCCTAGTTTTCATTGTATTCTACCAAGTTCATAAATTAAAATCACTTTCATCTGTCTTACTCTAAATTCCTTGGTCTTCTCACTTGTATTTGTATTGTTGGTGGCCCAGAATTCATCTTTAATTATTCCTTGATAAAAATCTGTTCAAACAGTTATAAACATGTCCGGAAGTATTGTCAATACCGTTGCAAGTGTAAAAATGTTTTAATAATGACTTATTGATTAAACTCTCCTAAGTTTTGAAGTGGTAAAAAAAGTTATAAATGACTTTATCAAAATTATAAAAATGGCTAGAAGTGTTGTTAATATCACTGACAATGTAAGAAATGACTTAAGTAATGCAAAATAATTAGTTGTTAATGGCATAACTAAAATTGTAAAAATTTCTAGAGGTGTTATCAATATAATTGCAAGTATAGGAAACAACTTAATTAGTGACCTACAATTGAATTGCTCCTTAGATTTGAAGTGATTAAAAATAATTGTAAATAGCACTACTCATAATGTTATGACTGCCTTCTCCTGTTAAAAACTCTGAAGGACAATTTTGTCTTTTTTAACAAATATTAAAATCACATATTCTTACCTCATGACTAATGTGTTATTTTTGTTTATTAGAGTGACATTTTTGAAATTTTAAAACTGTAGTACTAATTTTGTGGGATTTTCGCATGAACTCATTTATAACATTTTGATACAGATTTAGATTGGTTGTTGTGCAAAATATTTCTATTCGAATAATCATATTAGAAAATGACTAACAAAAGAATAATCTAGTGTTAGGACGAGACTTACATTTGTATTTGAAGGTACATATGAGTGTTCCAAAATAAAATCATATTCTATTTCGATGACAATTAGACCTATAAACTTGAGATTCCTAGAATATTTTTCCTTTTTCAATCGAAACGTGAAGAAATGGTTTCAAAACATCATGGTCGGATTTTTTTTCTTTAAAAAAATTTGTCAAATATACAAAGTGAAAATTAAACTCTTCTTAAATTTCTATAGAGAAAAAACACAATCCTAGAATAGCGCTCAAAGGAACACTAAAATAATTCTCAAATTAATCTAATGGTCTTGTAATCTAATGACTTGAAAACTTTTCTACAAGTGGGCGGGTGTGAGTTTGATCCCGTTTGGGGCTTTGATCCAGTTCGTGGCTTTGGACCTCTCTAATTCTTTAAAAAAAAACAAAAGAAAAAAATCTCAAATTGGATCTAATACATAGTGCTAATTTCTTCATAACAATATATCAGAGATCTCCACAAACACACAGCATCATCAAAAATAGAAAGTCACCATAATAAACAATAATCTATCATATGTTTCCAATTAGCTATAACATCTGTTCTCAGTTTCAACGTCAAAATAGCATACTGAAACTTACACATTACATTCTGCTCACTCATTGTAATGCAGAGGAGACCACTAAAGTTACAAGCTTCTCACACCGACGACACACAGATATACACATAAAGTGAGAGAGAAGAGATATAAAGGAGAGAAATAGGGCTCCACAGCAATTCTCAGTGTGTCACACTCAACGTCGCTTCACAAACACGTTAACACATTAACCTCAGAGGATCCGAGTTCATTTTGTCTTTTGTACTCCAAGAAGAGCAGTGAGAATAGGTGAGAGAAACAGAAGAATATAGACAGGATGGGTGGAATCTCAGAAGTGATAACTAAGAAAGCTTTAGGGGATGCCTGAAATTTATATAGCTTTACTCTGCAGGCTCGCCTTCCTCTATGAGGATTGAGGGCCTCCTCTGCTAACTGGAGCTTATTTTACAGATTTTGCCAGTGGCTTATAGAAACACATTTATTGCAACCAGAACTGATGCATGGCCTCTCATGGGGAAGATTTTTATGTATGATCTTAGATTGCTGCCTCGGCTTGTTCTTGTTTATCCGCATGTTGGCTTCTAAGGAACTCTAGCACCGAAAGTCGCTATAGAAGAAAAGATAATAATATAACTCTTATTTCAGGATGTAACAATGGAAATCCAAGAGCCATGAAGAATTTAGTGGTGAGAAAATAGCAATATGGATCTTCTACATTCATAAATATGCATAAATATAATGCATTCAAACAAAAAGACATAGATTTTAAAAAAATTGATAATTAGCGTAACAAGATGACGGGAGATTTGAGTGGAGTCATTTTGTGTTGGTGTTATTCCCTCTTTGAATGTATAAAAGCATGATATCATTTGGTGAAGTGGGGTGAGGATGGAAGAAAATAGAAATTTTTGTGTGTGCGTGTATGTGTGTTACATTATATGATAAAGTATTTCTTTCTTTGGCTACAATATAAAAATGACACTTTTATATAAAATAATAAAATAACAGGACAGATTAGATATCAACTTACACGTTGCTCAAGTCCACTGGCTTCAGGTTTCAGTGTCAACGACTCCAACAAGTCTATAGCTTCTTGAAATCCATCAGTTGCCAAACTTTCGTTTCCCAGATTCCTGTCCACATCTGCAACTTTTGCAAGAGAAACAGCAACATCTAGCACCTGAATGACATAACAAATGTGTTAACAACAACATCAACCAGTTTAGGTGCAGAAACATACATTTACTCCCTTCGGTAGATGAACAGAAAGAGAAGCTTATCTATTTTATTTAGTTATTCTTTTTTTTTTTTTTTGCCAACATTTTATTTAGTTATTCAGTTAAACCAATGATTCGTTATTGGAGCAGATAGCAACAACCATTTCATCCTGCATACATATTTTTTACTTTACAATCGATTTACATCTTTCATTAACGGAAATTTTTGTTGTGAGTAATGGCTCTGGTCGTTCGCTAAATATAACACTTCATTTGTAGTGCCGCTACAAATGAAGTCTTATATTTGGGACTGGAGGAACTATTCTACAGCAGCAATTTATATTACATCCCAACGTTTATTCAATTGAATGGTCACTTGAAAAAAATTGTGCAGAATTTTGTATTGTTTATAAGTTTTAAATAGGGGGGAAAATATAAAACTGCTAAATTTTCAAATAAAGAAATCATGGAAATGTTTTAAACCGCAAATAATAACTTCTGTCATCAAAACTTCTTTAGAATATGGACAAAGAGGAAAAGAATATTCTCAAAATTAATCTAAGATTTTTTAGATTCTATTTCTCTTCTCAGATGAAAGTGTAGCTTTGCTGGTCAACATTCAACAATGCCAATACAAGAACATAATATATCATGGGGAAATACATAAATAAAAATTGCAAGACATTTCATCAGGTAAAGGGTTGCACATTGACCAGACCAGACCAGGTTAGCGCCTAACCTGCAGCCTGGTCTAGAAACATGCTCATGGAGGAAAGGCTGCCCGTGGTCTAGTCCAACCCCAGGCTTTGCCCAACACCAGACCAGACCAAGTTTGGTCCACTGGGTTTCGGGATAGTCCACCAGACTGAGTTCTGAAGCACTGGAAAAAAAAACTGGATCTCAATGGGCCAAAAACAACCTCCACCTCCCTAAAAACTATGACATAGCAGCCGGCAACCAAGCACCGTTGATGTTGAACCTTGAATCATAACATTTCAATATTTAATAAATATGAAAAAGAAAAATAAGCAGCTTACTCAAAGGAATGTTTTATTCCCTTTGAAACCTACTGTTGACGCATACATCCCCTTTTCTTAACCAGCTTACTCAAAGGTCTTTTGCCTCCCTCTTATTCTTGTCTTTTTCCCCTGATCCATGTCTTTTTATTTCCACTAGTAAGTTTCACAAGTATTAACCAACTTACTCAAAGGTCTTTTGCCTCCCTCTTATTCTTGTCCTTTTCCCCTTATCCATGTCTTTTTACTTCCACTAGTGAATTTCACAAGTATTAATAGCAAAATTTTACTCATACGATTTTATTACCCTATAATTTATGTAACAAATAATATGGAGTTAGTCGAGTAATATATTGTTTGTATGCCTATTTTAAAATGGACCAGACGTGCTTCTTTGGTTATTTCTTGGGGACCATACGTAGTATAGTTCGCAAAACTTAGCCCATACCTCCCAAGATGATGTACGCTTTTCCTTCCATAAATTTCAAATAGCCTAATTCAAACCAGCAGAAAACACCCAGGAACCTGATATCTTAAGGAAGCGAAGATGAAACTGAAACATATCCAATTTGCAGAGCCAGGGAGTGCCCAATAAAACTACTTTTGGGGACACTTGTTAGACAATGGTGCCCATGGGTACCAGATATGTTAAAAGTTATTTCAACTGTTGTTTGCAGAGATATTTGCACTATACATAATTTTCTGGACACAGTATATAACTACGTGTGTTAATGACTGAATTTTTTGCCAATTCTTTAACAGTAGCTTATCAGACACAACACACAAATCAATGCCATTGCCTAATAAATGCCAAGCATCGGTTCATAAGCCTTGGGCCCAAAAATAAAACAAAATCCATTCATAAGCATGAAATGAACACCTAACGTAAACTCAATTTTTCTTGTTACTAGATGGGTAAGGCACAACATATAGTATACCCATTGGAAAGTGACGTATGAAATCCAGAAATCCTTCAATATCTCAGGGATAATTATCTTCTAGACTTCTACGAAATATGACGCAAAATTCGAATCAAGAACATCCATGTAACATATTTTAGCCAGTCAATAGAACACAGCCAAGAATGCACCCAAAGCAATTAAACATTGTATTAATATTTGATAATTCAATTTCAATATACACAGAGCAGTAACCAACCTGGGATGGAACATCTGAATGATCCTTGACTACATCACGCCGAACATTCAAAGACTGAAAATAGTAGGATCTTGCCGCTTGTAGGTCTCCATCATAATATTTAAGATCTCCAATTTTATTCAGAGAAACAGAAAGTGTATGTGTAATCTGTAGGGGAAAGAGTTTAAAGATCAAAAGATGATCACGTGATATAAGAACATGATCTTTAAAAAAATGGTCTAATGAACTCACCTCCAAGTCATCTTTTGGCAGCTTTGAGAGAAATTCAACACTTTCTTCAAAATAAGCAACTGCAGAACTAGCATCTCCCATAGCTCGGCTGCAGAAGATACAAAATCAGTATGCATGTCACAATTGGTGTTATGCGGAAATAGGTAACCACTGATGTTGGCTTGTAATTAGGAAAGAGAGAGGAGGGACAATGAGGAGAGAAACAGAGAGATTGAAAGAGAAAAGAGAAACAGGGAAATTGAGAGACAACAGTAGAGAGGAACCAGAAAAATCGAGTAACTGACATTCACATAGCAAATAATCACATTGTAACTACTTCTGGTTAATAGTTAGAACAAAATAAGTGATTCGTTGGAGGATTACAAGCACCCACACGTGTTCTCATTTTTCACAGTTGAATAAAGAAATCACTCAGTTTCTCTCTTTCTATCTCTATCTCTCAGTACTCTGTACCAATCAGCCTCTAATAAGCATTTGATGTGATGCAATAATGTTCTTTTTCCTCTAAGACAAAGTCAACAACCTGCAGAAACATCTGCTTTTTTTTCAATAATCTAGTACTGCTCATGTTCCAGAACCAATGGCTGTCATTTAAAAGCATCTCAGTGTAATAAAGCTCTTTTTTGGCAAAGCAAGGCAAGTGGTTGGGCAAAGGGTCAGGAATTGCCATGGTTTTCAATTATATTACAAACACCACTCGATCAGCTCCAATTGAGCACGCACAAAACTGCACCAGTCTTATCACCAGCTCAAAATCAATTTCACCACACTTTTCAAACAAGATTTACCTACTCTTTTTGGAACCCAACATGCTGTTCTATTAACTTTACTCAGTCAATCACAGGTATATGGGACTCTTAATATATTATTATAGTCCAATAGCAGCTTTTATCATATAATGTAAGTTTTGAAATTGGTCTTCATTCTTTTCTTTCAGCAGCATCTCCTGTCATAATTATCTCCCTTCTGCAGTTCACATAACATGTTGAAACTTGAGAGTGCTTGATGATATACTAACCTATCAAAAGAAAATATAAGAATATCCACTCATTAATTTTGATCAGATTCTCCTCATTTCTTACCAAACTAACAATCTCAAATTACTTACGGAAGTTTACAGGAATCTTCTGGGGCAATCATCACAAATAAATTGTTAAAATAGTGGTTATCCTTCTAATTTTTTTTTTTTAAAAAAAAAACTCATTTGGAAGGCATTGGCATAGGTGAGAAGATGCTAACTATTAGCAAATAACTGAAACTATTCATTGCCTTCACTTAACAAAAAGATTGAGTTGAACTAGTACTTGGCATAGTACTGATGCCATTAAGTCCAAGCAGTCAAGATTTCAATCATAAGTGCTCTTATTCTAGATAATCAAATGAAATTTCAACATAAGGTATATTGACTTTTTACTATGTCCACACTTCAATAAAGCTATTCATGGGCCTTTAGTTGATAAGATTCTTGAGAGAAAAAAAAAAAAAAAACACACACACACACACACACACAGCCTTAAACCACATAATAGGGGAGCATTCCTTATCTATTCTTGGTCCATGCCTAATTCCATCCATTATTCCTATTAGAATCAGTTAATCACTTTTCCAATATGCACTCATACCTCTAACAATCTTTACTTGCATCCATTTTAACAATCAATGGGAGTTCTATCTGATGTTTTATACTTCACAAAATTTGGTCCTTCAAGCCAACAAAGGTTAGCCTAGTCAATAAGGAGTTAGCTCATAATTTACAAGGATGTAACTTCAAACCTCACTACCAATGTGAGGACCTTGTTAGTGGGCAATCCATAAATACCTCTGTAAGTGCTTTTTGAGCCTTGAGGCATACCATACCTTAGTCATGGTGAGTACCAAGACTCAACTCACCTAAACCAATTCATATAAAAAAATTTGGTCCTTCTCAAGGTATAAATTTTGCAAGATAGTATGATGGAAGAAAGCAGAAATATCCTATAAATAAATCCAAGCAAACAGAAATGGAAAGGTGAAAATCAGAATTTGAGGAGAATGAAGCAGATTGATATGCAAACAAACAGGAAGAAAAGAATATGGCCAGAAAAATCAACTGATAAAAGAAGCATATGGACAAGAAAAGGAGAAAGAAAGATAAAATATGCAATCCGCACCAGCAGTCACCAAGCATGCCCAAGACTGCTCCAAGCTGTGAACATAATTCTGATGTGTTACCCATCTTTTCTAACTGGCCACGAATATCTTCTGCGCAGAGGCTGAGCCTTGATTTGGCACTTTCTATATTCTGAGCACGGAATGCCTGAAATTGAATTGCACAAAACAAATTGCTCATTGTCAGGCAGCATAACATGACACAAATCACACAGCAAAACTCAGAGTAGCAATATACCCCCATCACCTGTATAGCATGTCCACAAAAAGATGCTTTCCAAAACATCCAATATTAACAATCAGATTAGCATGCAGCAAGAGTAATTGTAATTAAGATCATCATTCATCATCACCTTTGTTGCCATTTGTCCATTATGATAGCAAATAACATGTGAATGAATGAAAACTTATTTCTTGCCAGGGAAAAAAAAAATTCAAGGAGCAATTTCATTTGATCCTTTGCAATATAACAATATGGTGAAATCCATACTTACCCTCATGGCCTGTTGTACTAAGAAGGAACCCCTTTCCAAAGATACATCCTCATATATGACTGGTTTATTCTCTTCTGTTTCTTCTCCTTTGTCTGAACTAACAGACCTTTTGATTCTAGCATGACCTTCAATAAAGCGATCAACTATACCTTGAAGATTAGCATCAGGCTCAATCTTCTCAATATCAGCCCCACATAACGGACAGTCCTTAAAGCGTGATATACATGCCCTAATTTCAAATATATAAAATAATAGAAAAAAAATCAGAAACAATCTGCAAGGATATTAATATTAGATGCAATAAAAGCCATGGGAAGCATACTTGCAGAAAGCATGAGAACAGGGCACACATTTGCTTGTTTCAAATAGGAGTGCCTGGCATATCATACAGCTAAGAGGACCAATCTTAAATGTTTGGGAGTCATATCCAAAAGGGCACTTAGGAGAAGCACTAGCTGAGCTGTTAGACTCTTTTTTCACTGGGGAGTCATATCCAAAAGGGCACTTAGGAGAAGCACTGGCTGGATTGTTGGACTCTTTTTTTGCCTTATTCTCAGACCCAGCTTGATGCTTAACTGAATTTTCCCCAGATTTTTTTGAAGCAGTATCATCAGGACGAGCAGCTTTGACAAAAGGGCAAACTGGAGTCATATTAGATTGCAAACCTGCAAAAAACAATGAGTTTAATTACTCAATTTCGAAGCAACTTTCTATATAATTGAATTCACAAAAACTTATGAAAGCTGCATCATTGCTCAATTCCATATGACGCACCTCAACTTCACATTGGAGGGGAAAGAAACTCAATAGTTTTTGACTGCATCATGTTCAACAAAAATTATGTATGATTTCAACCTTCCTTACAATCTCATCACATCACTAACCCCTTTCTATAAATTGGGCAAAGTGGAATGGACAGCAATACCAAACTAGCCTTACAAAATTTTTACTAGAAAAATTTTCAAACAGAACTTAAATGTTTTATCATCATGAATCATATTTTACAACAAAATAAATTTGCATCTAAATCTTGCAAAATATAGGTCACTTTCCAACCTCTTTTGAATTATATAAATATATATATCATGAACCATGTCATTACGATCAATTTCAATAGACACAAATAACTTCCAAATTACCGCATCAACACTATTGGTCATACTAAATACGCATCATAACCGTAAATTAATCACCATATTAATTCGTCAAGGAAATGAAAACTGAAATCACACAATCGAACATTAGAGGGGGGGGAGATGAACCAGGGGTTCGAACTTTAAAGCCCTCAAGATTCGCCTAAAATGAGTCGCCGATGCTCTCGCTTCAACAACGTCGTCACAGTGTTGTGGCTGTTCGTTCTCTCGTCTTTGCTTTTGTTCTACAGGCAAAATCCTCGGAAATGCGAAAGGCAGTGCGTCATTCTGGTGAAGCAGACGACGAGAGAGTCGCGAGATTTGAGGAGCAGGGACGCCTGATTGGAGATTGTTAGGGATTTTAGGCATAAAATATTTAAATATATTGCTATTTAAAAATAAATTAAACATAAAATATTAAAAATATATTAGTATTTAAAAGTAAATTAAAAAATATAATATCAAGGCCCATTCCAATTGCACAAGTAGAATCACTTTTTTCTTTTTAATTTGATAAATAAAAGGATTAAGCTAGGAAGCAAAAATTACTGACTTTTGCTAGAAAAGAGGTATTAATTAAAGTTGTGGCTAACTCAATTCCAATGTATCCTATGTCTAGCTTCCTATTTACCCAAAAATGTTGTAAGGAATTGGATAGTTTAATATCTGATTTTTGGTGGGGTTACAATGAGAATGAAGGAAGACGAATCCATTGGAAGAAATGGTCAGGAATGACTAAAAGGGAAGAGAAAGGGGGGATGGGGTTTAGAAGCTTTCAAGCCTTCAACAAAGCCATGCTAGCAAAGACAACAACATAGAGAATAGTGCAGAAACTAGAGGAATTGTGTTGTAAAATCCTTAAAGAATTTATTTCCCTAAATCCAATTTCATGGAGGCAACAAAAGGGGGCAAAGCAACTTGGTGCTGGGCAAGTATCATTGAAGGTAGAGAGCTCTTAAGGAATGAGTTGTTTTGGAAAATTGGTAATGGGAAGAATGTTAGAGTGTGGGGTGACAGATGGATTCCAGGATTGTCAAATGAAAAACTGAGTAGTGAACCATGCAATGAGAATGATAGGAGGCTGAGAGTAGAAGACCTAATTGAAGATGGAAAATGGAACCTCAGTAGATTGGAGGGTAAAATAAATGTAGAGGAAGAAAGGAAAATTTTGCAAATGAATAACTTACGTAGCACTGAGGAAGACAAGGTGATATGGATGAAAAGCAAGGATGGTCAATATAGTGTTTAGTCTGGTTATGCAGTGGCTAAAGATAAGGAGAAAAAAGAGGAAACAAGGGCGGCAAGTAGCTCTGTTGTTATCTCTAATCAACTCTGGAAGTGTGTATGGTAGTTGCAAATCCCCCCAAAAATCAGACAATTCATATGGAGAATATTGAATGGTGCAGTAGTAATAAAAGCAGCATTGCACAAGAGAAAATGTAGTTAGAGTGAATTGTGTCCCATCTGTGGTGAAGAAGATGAAACAATTGAGCACATGATACTATTATGCCCATGGGCGAGTAGATGCTAGTTTGGCTGTGAGCTGACTCTAAGAATCAACCGGGACCAGATTACTAGTATCACGGAGTGGTTTGATTAGGTCATGTTGAACAATAATGGGTTGGATGACAGTGGAAGGGCTCTTATAGCTGCTATGTGCTGGGGAATATGGAAAGGAAGATGTAATTGGGTTTTTAATGAAACCAAGGTTGATGCTAAAAAAGTTGTTGTTATGGCATCAATTTTAGTCAAAGAAGTATGGAATGCTAAGGAGAATTTGGGAGGAGTAAGGGGAAGGAAAGAGGATCGAAGAATGGGCAACGTCCTAAAGCAAAAGCTACTTTGGGAACCTCTAACTGAAGGCTCCCTAAAAATTAATGTCGATGGTGCTTTCTTAAAACACAATGGTAGTGCTGGCATAGGAATGGTAAGCAGGAATAATACAAGAGGTTTTGTAGGGGCTATGGGGAAGAAAGTCTTGGCCTATTCTGCACTTGAAGCTGAATGTCTTGCACTCAAAAAAGCCTTGGAGAAAAGTAGTGAGGTAACCAATTTAAAAATCTGCATCAAAATAGACTGTGAAATTTTATACAGAGCTATGATGAAGAGAAGTAGTGTTGGAGTGGAATGGCAAAGTGCGCAAGTTCTGTCTGAAGTCCTGAAGCTGATTGAAGGAAGGCCAAATGTTGAGTTCTCCTTGGTATCACGCCAAGGAAATCGTGCTGTAGATATAATGGAAGTTGTTGCAAGTAGAGGGTTGGCACCCAATGGGTGGCTAGACAATGCTCCAACTCTCTTGGATGAGGTTCTTATAGCTAATCTGATCAGTGCAGGGAAGAAGAGGCAGGATCAAGTGGAAATTAGTCAGGTTGCAACTAAAGAGGGCATTGGTTGAAAACATTAAATTTTAGTTATTGTTTGAGTAAATTTCTGTTAAGTATTAAAGCAAGGAAAGTCCATTAGGCCACCAACAACAAAAGAAAAAGAAATAAGGTTAGTGGGTTTAAAGTAAGACGATCATAAGAGATTTTATTGATGAAATCGTTGAACTACAGTAGAAATTGAATGAACTTGAAGGTGAGAGTTGCAGAAAATAATGAGCAATAGGATGTGTAAAAGAGTCAAATCATGATACAAAGCATAATAGAGTAGGAATAAAAAATCTGTCTACGCCTTTAGTCGCCTGTCGTCTCGTCTAACAACTCCTAAAGATCAAGAGGTGGTGGTCACTGGATCTTCAAATCTAACTGTCTATGCCAAGATTTCAGGGATTAGAAAGATGGATTTGGCCCCTTGGGATGGCTCCACGTGTCTTCTGAGCTTCTACCTGTTGGATCGTTGGTTGTTCATGCCTCCGTGTAGGCTTGCAGTATGGACTCACAGTTGTTCTAGTCCAAGTCAGTTTTTTGGGTGTACAGTTATAAGTAATTTTTGTAACATTAATCATCGCCGAAGCTTATATTAAATATAATATTATGGATTATTATTTGGAATAAAACTCATATTTTAACTTTTAACTTATTTCTATAATTTTTTTAGTTTCATATTTTTATTTTTAAAGTACTATTTAATTTAATGTTTTTGAAAATAATCATTAATTTTATTCCAAAAATAGTGTAAAACTTAAATTAAACCTATTTAATAACACCCCAATACTCTCAAGCGATCTCTATTCGCAAGTCATTTTTTTAAAAAAAATATTTTCACGTAAGTTAAGATAAAAATCTTTTTACATACTGACATGGAATTATGTAAAATTACTTAAGAAAAACTAATCCAAATGAGAAATCGAACGAAAAGAAATTGTTGGAATATATTGGTCCACCCTTATAAATAAGAGCCCAAATCAATTTGGATTAAGGTAGAAATACAAATAGAGAAATGGTATGGGTCAATAGAGGTAATTCTCCATCTATGCATTTAAATTTCAAATTTCGTAACTTCACGTAAGTATTATATGAGGGAGTGGGAGTCAGTTTCTGCATATATGAGAAATGGAAACTCCCCGATGGAATTTTCACTTGTTTCTCTCTGTATCCTATCTCCCTCTCTCCTCTGGTGTTTTTGCTGTGTAACGTAATTGGAGTTCACATCGATGCTCTAATTCTCGTGTGGGTACTCAATGAGTCAACCGATTCCAGGTATACCCACAATTCTACAGAGACAAACAACAATCATATTAAATTCAAATTCAAATGTATCACTATTAATAATGTCAATTGAGGATTCAAAATGAAGGGGATATTAAAAAAGTGATATGTTTGTCTTATTAATATCATTTTTTGCCAAACTTATTTATATCATCGAAATCATAGAAAATATTTAAAAATTTATATTTTCTAGTCCATTTTCCTTTATATTCAACAAACATTGGAATTTAATATTTAAGCTTTAACGTATAAAAACTATTAAAAATAAAAATAAAATTGAACAAAATAAAAATATACAGAAAAGCACAAATAGTCATAAAAAATTAGCACTTTAATAAATTTACTAAATTCCCTTTCACTAAATACTAATTATTTTGTTATCCTTTTTATAAGATTTAGTTTTATGAATGTGCATGTTTCTTTTATATATATATACAGCTGTCACGTTCCAAGCCTCCCTTACTAAAGCATCCGCAGCTGAATTAGCACTGTAGCAGCTCGACCTCCCATTCACATTCCAACATACTTTATATATTATGAAGAATAGAATAATCTAGATGGGAGGATGGAATTGATAATTACAATAATTGGATTAATTCACCATAGTCACTCTCAACTAACACCTTCATTGATCCGATGCGAGCTTCAATCCTCAAACAACACCCCACGCCTCAATTGATAGGATGCTACCTGGTCAATTCTATACATGAATGCTTGAAGCAACTCTCCATAGTGGTCGCATAGGACACCCCCACACGTGCAATAGCCATTGAATGCATTCTTTGAGCCATCCACATTAATCTTGACCACTGCAAATGTGGGGTGCGACCAAGACGAGAATGGTTTCAAACTTTGTTGGTTTTGCAACAGAGGGGATGAGCCTTAGGCTAAACAGCACCGAGTGTGAGCTAATAACTCACTTGCTATCCAAATATGTTGATTGAATAGTCGGTCATTCTAAGCCAACCAGATATGTCTGCACAATACCATGAAACATACTCTGAACTAATATCCCAATACCATAAATTGCCAACTGAGGCACCATTTAACCAAGCAATTTGGCCCATAAACCCAAAGAAACTCTCATGATGTTCAACTGATAGTAGGTGCAACCCAACCCCTGGATGTAGGAACAATCTCTCAACACATGAAGAATAGATTCACAATCTTTGTAACAAGTTTTACATATTCCCTATGCATTCCACGTTGAAACAGGACCAAGTTTGTTAATAACTTGCCATGGAAATGTGCGTGTTTCTTTTTAGATTTTAGGGTTAAATACCAAGTTTTCCTCGAAAGTATCGCCTATAGACCAATTATGCCCCAGAAGTTTTTCGGGGTTTAATTATGCCCCGGAAGTTTCAAAACAATAGCAGTGATACCTTGGGGAGACGAAAACAAAAATGGATGTTTGCCACATAATATTAACCTCCACATAGGAATACATGTGGGACCACTTTTTTTTTTAGTTAAACACCAATTTTGCCCTCGAAGTATCATCTATGGACCAATTATGCCCCAAAATTTTTTCGGGGTTCAATTATGCCCTGTAAATCTCAAAATAGTAGCAATGTTATCTTAGGAAGACAAAAATGAAAACGGCAGTTTGTCACCTAATATTAACTTCCACACAGGAATATATGTGGGATCGCTTTTTTTCCCCTTTAATCTTCTTCTTCCACACCATAGACTCTACCTTTCTCAAATAACCTCAAATCCGAACGTTCCTCAAACCTATAGTCTTTAATCCCAAATTGTTCGGCCAACACCTTCCTCAAATGCTTCCACTTAAACAAGTTGACATTGTTGCAATTAAAGGCTTCTTTCCTTGCACATGGGTCCGCCGTCATCCATATCTACTACTCTGCGGTCAAATTAGCATCTAAAACAACGGAGTAGCACTCCCAAGCCGCTTTAGAGCCTAGAAATTTTAAGGGAAGTCCCTCATGTTTGCAAATGGCCGCATACACACAAAGCATGCCAATCAAGTTCATCAAGCTATAAGGGGAGAACTCGAATATTCCTTGAGGACGGTGAATGGACCAAGATAAGCCCTCTTTCTTGTTGACCTCTTCAAACATAATGTCCTTTTAGGTGTAGTAGCAATTCTTGGCCTCAGTAGGTCAACTGGTCCATGACACATAGAAGATGTGAGTCATGTCAATCAATCTGGAGAGCTTGGCGTCGGCGTCATTTTGATCAGAGACATCACACTGGATATAATGGATGGAATGATCGACATTCTAGTTGGATCAGGAGCAGTGAGTAATGCTGTAGACCTTCCGTGGTCCTCCTAATGTATCGGGGAAAGGTAAGGTCTCTGCGAGTAGTGAGGGAGGTGCTGGTATGGTGGGAGGAGAGAAGTAGAGTCTATGGTGAGGAAGAAGATTAAAAAAAAAAAGTGGTTCCATATGTATTCTTACATGGAGGTTAATATTAGATGACAAACGTCCGTTTTTGTTTCCGTCTCCCCAGGGTAACATTGTTATTGTTTTAAAACTTCTAGGGTATAATTGAACCCTGAAAAACTTTCAGGGTATAATTGGTCCATATGAGATACTTCTGAGGCAAAATTGGTGTTTAACCCTACTTTTTAATCATATATACTTTGGAAATGTCTTAATATTTAATGCTTTTTGTTCATTTTCACCCTTAATTAATTTTATATCCATGTCGCCTCTTTTTCCATCCATTCCTTTTCCCCCCTTTTTAATATAATTGAATATCATTACTTAAAAGCATGGAGATTACAAGGGACCGAATAGTAGTGACCAAAAGCTCACCCATCACCTCCTAGAATAAGAGATGAGGTTGCTCATAAATAAAAAAATTCTCTTCAATTGTATGAGATAACCTAGCCAGTTGGTAAGTAGTGGAAATGTCACTTTTTGAAGCATATCACACAATCATCTGCCAATCACAACTACGGAGGAGTTTAGCTTTCTCCACTATATCAAAAAAAGGATGATTAGTAGCACACCCTCTTATTAAGAGATTAATAGCTTCTGATTATGTAGCTGACTGCTGTATTGAACCATGCTTTTGAATATCAAAGCAATTGGCTCTAACTGACAAACTGAGAGATTAATTGCTTCAATACAATCAAACAAGAGTAAGATCTTCCTATAATCACCAACATAGGTGTAAGCCATAAACATAACCTAAAAGTTCAACAATCGCAAGAGGAACCATTGTGAGTTTGCAATTGAACCCCTAAATCCATTAGTCCTCTTCATTTTAGTCAACTCCTTCGCATCCACTCTCTCCTTACTCTAGAACTGAACCATCAGTCATCGATTGGATGTATCCTGTCAGGTGTGAGGTTTTCCACCCATTCTCTCCCCACCATGTTTTTCATAAATAATGGTATTTTTTAAAAATAAATTTTATTTTTATTTATTTACTGTTTTAACTAATTTTTTAATCTATGTGATTCATTTATTTGTATCTTATGAATATGAATAGATGGAGTAATAATTAATAGGCTAAAATATATATTCAGTCATTTAAATTTACATAAAATTTTAATTTTATTATTTAAATTTAAGAAATGCATTTTTATTCTTTATCTTTAACACCGTTAGTTTCACTTAATGGAAAATACTGATTCAACAAATTTAAACGGTAATTTGGTAATTAAATATTGATAAAACATTTTTAAATTTTAAAATATAATAGTAAATATATTAAATCATTAATATTTAAACATACTTTAATATCATTTAATTGCTTAATTACCCTTTAAATTTTTTAAGTAATCATTTTTGGTTAAGTGAAATTAACGGTGGTGTTAAGATACATAAATAAAAATCTACTTTTCAAATTTAAAGACTAAACTGAAACCTCCTCTAAACGATCAATTTGATCCATTAATGCCTTTTATGGACAAACGAATAAAAAATTACACAGATGGAGGAAGGAAGTAGCTGGTTCAGGTGCCATCTCCAAACTTTCACGTTCACATTCAATCGTTCACACACACCTCCTCTTTCTCCTCTGCAATCTTCTTTTTCGCCGACCATTCTCTCTTTCTCTGTCCGTTTGCGAGAGTTTTCGCGTGGAGTGCTACAGATCTCGATGTTCTATCATATGTTCGCTTGGATCCTTCTCTAACTGCTCCAGAAACTAAGGTTAGGATCCCAATGCTCATTCCTCTCGTTATCCGTTTCTTTTCAAACTTGTTCTTCCTCAACGTCAAAGCTTCTCTTGCACAAACCGTGAAGCTTATGTTCTGTAATAATAGAAGTTCAAGAATAGTTCTTGTTGATGAGATTTTCGGTTTTCGCCCTACACTCATAACTGGTTCCGTTAACATGTAACTTGCATTTTCTAGTGACGGTGTAATTGATGCTTTTGTTTTGATTAAAGTTCTTTTTTTGGGGGGTCGATTTCAGGTATTCAACTTACTTTCTCTTATCTCATCCTGATGATTTCAATTGAGCTTTTGCTTCTACTTCTGGTTTTCTGCGCACTAAAGGAGGCTTACTTACCTGGAGCTTGAGTTTGCAATATGCAGCTTTGGACTTTTGCGCGAACAGCGACGTCTTATCTGGTATATTTTTTTTTTTTGGTCAAATTATCTGGTATATATTGTGTATTATTGCTTTATTTCCTCGCATTTTAGGGTACCCTGCTATTCAATTTTTATGAATGTGCTACCGAATTTGGGTCTTGGAGATTTGGGCCTGCTGACTAAAGCGATTAATTTTCGTCAAATCTAGAAGAAAGCAGTTTTTCTCTTAGTATCGTTGACAGATTAACGTCGTAATAAATTTTTATTATATTATAATATAAACATCATTAGGCAGTTGATCTGTTGGGAAAAAATTTGCGTTATTGTATAGTTGATTTCCATGGTTTCACCAATGGAAATGCTTTTCATCTCCAGGCATTGGGTGCTCCTTTGCATTTATTCTCAAGTTGATTTGTTAACTGTTAATGTTACATATCTTTCATGTGTCTCGGGCTATGTTGATGTGCAAACTCTTGTTAGCTTTTATGCATGCCTTCTATCTGTTGCTTCTTTTTAATAATTAAATTAAATTGATTTTTTTTAATTTCAATTTTTAATCATGGAGATATTTGGCATTTATAAAGCATCCCGGTATTTTTGTTTCCATTAGAAGGGATCTATTGTCTTCTTGGGCAAAAATAGAAGGGGTCTCTACTATCTTATCTCTATTTGTGTTTTAGGCTCCTGTAAAATATCCCTTCTTTTACTCTCTGCGTTCTAATGCCTCCTCATGTTGTTCTGAAGTGCTTGGAAGATATTTTATGCAAGAGATGAGCCAAATGGCCAAAAGGATTGAAGATGAGGTTCTCCTCAAGGATCAGACTAGTTCACATTTAAATGATGAGAGTAATGGGGGAAGTTCTGGTGGATTTTTCTTGAAGAAAGGGCCATGGACATCTGCTGAAGATGCTATTTTAGTGGACTATGTCAGGAAGCATGGAGAGGGCAACTGGAATGCTGTTCAGAAGTACTCAGGCCTGTCTCGTTGTGGCAAAAGCTGCCGGCTGCGATGGGCAAATCACCTTAGACCAAATCTAAAGAAAGGTGCATTTACTGCAGAAGAAGAGCAGCTAATTGCTGAACTGCATGCTAAGATGGGAAACAAATGGGCACGCATGGCTGCATATGTAAGCATATTTTGTTTGTTCTTGCCATGCATTTTTAGTATTATGCTTTATTTAATATTTCTTATGTTTTATTTTTACTGAAATGTGTGACTGCTGTACACCATTCAGTGATCTCAGTGTTATTATGCTATCTCTGTATGTTATAGCAGTGAGCTTCATTCCAAGTTTCCGTTCCTTTGTCATTTCCTTCATGATTTGTCCTTTGCATTATGGAGCAATAATTGGCATATGGATTGGTTATTCCAATATATCATGTACTAGTCTCCATAGGTCATAGCTATCCAGTTGCTAGGATATACTTTATCTGCCACGTACTAATTTTTCTACTGATTAAATTTGTCAATGCTCTATAAACATGATTCAATTTGCAAAAAATTCAGTGAATTTTATTTTGGGCAAAAGAAAACTGTGACACTCTTTTCTTGTTTTTTTTTTGTTATGATCATTTTGGTTTCATATGATGCTCCCAACAGAACAAAGAGTAAGAGAATTATCAATTTCTATTGCATCTGTTGGATTAATTGGAAATTGCAAATGATTTGTGGTTGAAGTTAAGATTGGTGCATTTTGAGACTTTAGTGCAAATAACGAACTTGACTAAGAGAAGTCATTATTTAACATTGTTGAAATTGGAATACATTATGGGACCTACTAATTCTTAATAAATGGAACCGAAACAAACATACCACTTCATAGGTGGCAATTGTTAGGTTGCCTCAGTTGGCATGATTTCATGGTTGGAACTTGGATGTAGCAGTATTTGATGAGGACAAAATACAATGAATAGCCAAAATAAGGATACAACAATGGTTAATGTAGACCATTGTAAATAGATAATGGAAGAAATGGTTTGATGACTATCCTATTGTCATTAATTCTGAAGGCAGAAATTTCTTTTTCACAGAGTTTATCATCATTTCCGTTGCACCTAGGAGGAATATATCTACATTTAAATTGCCAGATGTGTATATATGGATCTTGGAGATTCTCATCTAAAATCCCAAAATTTATTCATTTCTATTGAATTATTGATTATTGATTGTCCCAACATGAAACTATTGTAATTGAAATCTAATGATTACTTTTGTTTGATATTATTTTCACTTTTATGATTCTAATAGCATTTTCCAATTTTTGTATCACACTTATTGAATGGAAAGTATTAGTTACTGTACTTGTATCATAGGGTGTCTTTAATTAAATACTGAATTGCATGACTGTAAATGGTGCAAGTGCCACTGATATAATAACTTTAAAGTAATAAAAAATAATGACATTGTTATTTGCAGAGATTACATTGATGTCAAAGAAAACTCATAGACAAACCCTTTTCGTACATACACATGCACATACATGCACACCCCAATTTTTTCTTGTTTAAACTTACAAGCATTGCTTATAATCTATTACTAAAGATTTATTTCTTTTATTATTGAAATTTTTTATCAATGGCCGTGTTCTGTCTTATGCCATGCATGATTATGTGAACAAATAAACCAAAAGAATGTTATTTTTAATTTCATCTCATGCAGTAACTTTTAATTCCATTATATTTATAATAATTAATTTCTTTTGCTTTTAGTTACCTGGTCGGACAGATAATGAGATCAAGAACTATTGGAATACCCGGATCAAGAGGCAGCAACGAACAGGCTTGCCAATTCATCCCCCTGAAGTATGCTTGCAATCAATGCAAGAGAGTCCGCTAGGCCAACACACTGTTGGAATTAATGGTATTGAAAGAGGAAATCATGACTTAATGGCCAAAAACAATGTTGAGATACAAAATGCAATACTTAACAGCCTCAATAGCCTGAATGCTAGTCAGGAGTTCTTACCTCATGTGCCCAAGCTTCCTGATATATCTCCTAATAGCATGCTGCTGGATGGCTATCACTCATCTCCAAATTGTAATATTCTGCCATCAGCATTACCTCTCCGTAAGCACCTTAGAGGGTCAACAATGCCATTTCTTGGTTCCAACAGTATTAACAGAAACAGATCTTATCCATTTGACCATGTTTGGAATAATGCTTCAGATATGGTTGCACAATCATTTGGAATGCATTCTTCTCTTGATCATGGTCCCTCCTCACAGAGTTTACTGTGTTACAACCATTCACTTTCAAATGGCTATTCCTCTACTTCTAAGCCAGCTTCCGAGTCTCTGAAGTTGGAGCTCCCTTCATTCCAATATCCAGCAATTGATTTTGTAATCGAGTCTCCTTCCCAAACTAATACGCTGGAGCCAGATTGTTCTTCAGCACATTATAGCGGTCTTCTGGATGATTTAATTCACCAGGCAAAAACTATAAGCAGTTCAAAGAATCCTTATTTTGACCAGAGTTCAAGTTCATCAACTACAATTCCTAAGGAGAAAGGTGACAGTTCAACATTGAACATGTGCAGTACGGAATGGGATGACTACATTGACCCTGTTTCTCCATTTGGTGCAACATCAATCTTAAATGAATGCCCTGCTATTTGTGCTGATAAATCCTTCCTGGAAGAACTACTGCCTGCACAGGCTTCAAGTGGTAAGTACTTCTCGTTGTGATCTGATGAAGGATGATAGTTCATAATTCAAGTGTGCAAAATTTGATGCCCCAAAATAAGTCAATTAAGCGATTACTTGCCTTTTATCTTATTTATTGAGCCGTTATATGAAAAAAATTACTTCTTAAATGCCCATTTCCAAAATTATCAGTGAATTTTACTTTGACTTTGCTAAGTATAAAAGCATGCACATACCGGAGCTTAAAATAACTTCTCCTTATTCTTTCAAAAGTGGTGATAAATTTTTTACCTGTGATCCTGTTCTCTCCACCTATTCATGTATAGTTTATATAGGGTGAATTATTACAAGATCCCAAGGAAGAAGTTTAATTACCCATAAGTCTAATAACAAATTAGAAACATGTAATGACAAGTTCTAGTGCAAGAAATGACAATCAGTTTATATTTCTTACTTATCATTGGGGCTTTTTAGTCCCTTCCTTGGGTCCTTATAGTAGTTCCCCTTAGTTTTTATCAAGATATGTGCTAGATCTTCTGCTCATTTCCTTTATTAATTGTGGTCTTTCTTCTACTTGCTACAAGTTGCAAAATTTCGAGGATTAATTTAAATTTTCTGTAGGGGACATCGTGAAATTACATACAGTCGACCAGGAATGGACCCGCAACAGTGACGATCAACTTATGTCCATGTTGGATATTGCTGGGCCAGATGACTTTCTCGCTTCATATTGGCTTGACCATGGTTCTGATGCCGTTACAACACTGAGAAATGATTTAGCAACTTCTACATCAAGTGAAGTGTGTGGTACTGTTTCTGGTGCATGGAATAACATCCCTACTACTGTTTTTCCAGTGTCTGATCTTCCTTCAGAAAACTGACATGAGATATGTGTAATTGAACGTTTGAACTCAAGTCATAACCCACAAAATGGGTCAAGTACTTGGTCGATTGTGCCTTATATATGGCTCCATGAATTCTTTGTTGAGGATGCATTGTCAACCGACTTGAAATTCTTGAGTTTCAGTAATTTGTAGAAATACATTTCATAAATCATTTTTATGTTCCTTAAATAGAGATATGAAAATTTTCCTTTCCAGCCGGACAATACTTCCATACCTAATTGGTAATGGTACATACCAATCCTTTACATGAGAGATATAAACTAGAGTCTATGTGCAAATGTGCTCCGTAAGTTTTAATTAGGAATGATGTTATTTTGGGGGTTAATTTGAATTTAAGAATGTCTTAAAAGCTTTAAAATAGAGTAATGTTATTCATTATAGTAAAATTTATTATCAATCAACGTTAGTTTTTTGATAGAGTGGGATAATACTCCAATGTTTTTGATTTCAGGGATGATATTGAATTCAAAAATTTTTTTGAGATAACATTATTTCTAAACTAAAACTTTCATGGCAAATATGTGCCTTAAGCATATAAACATCATTGGACGCTGGGGAAGAGAATGACTCCCAATGGGCTTGAACCATATAGCTTCTTCCAACTTAGTGTGCGTTTGGATGGGCGGTTGGAGCCTAAAAAATGCTTTCTCTGGCCGAAAAGCACGTTGGTCGAGGGGCCCTAGCATGTTTGGGTAATTGTTTGGATCAAATGACTTATGGTAGAAAAATGTATTACAGGCAGAAGGAGATCCAAACAGCTTTTCCTGTCCACGTTTGGACTTATTTAAAAACAGTAAGAGAGAAAAAGGAATATTCGGTACCCAAAAAAAGAAAAAAGAAAAATACAGAGATAGACAGAAAGGAACATCGAATGAAATGTATAGGCGATCCTATTGGGTATAGATTTGGGTTTGACTATTAAGATAAATTTGGGTTGACACAATTAGTTATTTGACACAATTATAAAACAAATTATATAGATTTTACGATAGAATTAGTTAAACAATTTTATTTTTCAATAGTGTCTAATTTACATATATTTTTTTATTCCATTTTTTATTTTTTATTATTTTATTTTTTTTATTTTATCATAATATAAAAAATAATATACATTTATATGAATTTGTATCATTTAATGAGATTCATGTTCTTTTAAATAATTTTTCACCAAAAGTCACTTTTTCAATATTTATTCAAATAAAATTTTCTTTTAATAAGAAATCACTTATTTAACGTTATTTAAATATAAATCAAATCACATCATTTAACTTCTATCAAAAATTCATTTTCCAAAATGCATTTAAGAAAAAAGTTACTTTTCCCATTGCTTATCCAAACGGACCCTTAATGTTAAAATAGGGCATAGATTGATGATAGAGGTTGAAGTGAGTGAAGAAATTATTAGATAAAACTTATATTTAAATTGTGTGAAAAGAATTTGTGTAACATCCTAAAATTTT
>QFDD01002088.1:0-23800 GCA_006871305.1 Vachellia collinsii | reverse complement strand
TTCATCAGTGGATTGTAAGTTTGCTTTATTTTTCTCAGCAAGATCGCTCAGAAACCTCTTTCAATATGCTGCAATGTGCTTAGATTTCTCAGACTTTGAGGCCACAGTGTAATTCTAACCCAAGATCAATCAATGGTTTCAAGTGTATTGTTTGCTAATGTCAAACATTAAATGTGAATATCTCATATAATGGAAATTCAAGCATTAATCCACCACCTTACGGGAGACTATCCTTTTGCTAGATCTAATTCATGTTGATAGTTTATATTGAATTATGTCATTTTTTTTCCTGTTAAAACACACATATCCTTCTATTGAAAATAATCATATTCAAAGTACTATTGAGTATTAAAGGTGGACACCTCTGCTAGCAGAGATTTAAACCTTAGTTTATAATGTTGTGAGAGATTAGCCTCTTCCACTAGATTCAATCTTATTGGTTGAACTGTGTCAAATTATTTGTACTTTTTTTTTTAACATGTTGGGCTTGAGGCCATCAACCCACCACCAAAAAGATTTCGGAAAACAAAGGACTATGCGAAGAGGCAGGGGCTTATTGGTAAATTGTCATACTAGCGATGCATTATGGTGTACTATGAGAAGTTGGAACCCTTGGTTTTGCAGTTCCTAATTCCTATATACGCACTTTACCCATAAGCGCCTCATTTTCTTTTCTCGACTCCGCGGCGTAGATCCGAGGAGTTTGGGAAACCCTAACTGCTCTCTGAAACCACTGTAATCTTCGATCAAACACCGCCCAATAACACCCTTTTCGTCCTCCTCCTTCTTCGATCAACTTGCTACTTTCATCGTTAAAAGGTCGTTTCCCCTCTCTGGTTTTCAACCGATTTGATTGTTGTGAAATGGTTCAGTTTGTTTGAAGTAGTTTGGGATTTTCTGTGTTTTCGATTGATATTTTGTCTATGCTTGATTCTGTTTATGCTTCACTGGCCTCACAATTGTCTTTTTTTTAAACTTGTCCTGGGTGATTGTCAGTTTTAGCTTTTTTTTATTCATCTTTGATCTCTGAATGTTTGGTTTTCCCATGATAGCCTTTTGTTTTTATAAGCAGTTTGTATCTCTGATAGTCATGTTAGTGATTTTGTTTTTATACTTTTCCTGTCTTGGGGTCTTGGGCAGATCAGGATTAGTATTGATCTATTGTATTTTCCTTCTTTAATGATATTTAAAAGAGAAAAGCTGGCCAAACTACCAGTTTAGCTCAATCCCTTTTTGTTTGCCGGATACTCCACCTTTTTGGAACTCCTTCCTTTTCAAATTGGCCCATTTTGATTGTGGCCTAAAAGAACCAATCTTTCATAAATCTGTAACAATACCTTCTGCCTTCTCCTTTATCAGCTTCCCACTAAATAATATAAGCAAATCCATGTTATTTAGATAATCATACTGCATCCATTTCTGTATTTAGGCGGTAGGTTACTTTAAACTGAAGGTATTTGGTAAGGAGCTGGACTGGTTGGTTAAATGTGTTGGTGCGATTGACATCTCTGAGCGTATTTTGCTACATCCCTTGTGATTCCCTTTTTACCTGTCAGGAGCTATGGCCCACGGTTCTCTTTGGAGCGCCATTTTTTTTTTTAATTGTTTGGTGGTTATGGAAACTTGGTTGTCATACAATGGTTCTTTTTAACACCTTCAAATTTTTCTTAACGATTTAGATATTTTCTGTTGTGTCAACTGTTTTCCTCCATGCTGATATCTTCGTTTTTATGTTAGCGCTAGGCCTGCACATATTCACTGCTATAACTCTTGGTATAAACAATTCTTTGCATCTTGTAGACATGGCGGGAACAGCACCTGAGGGTTCACAGTTTGATGCTCGTCAATTTGATGCCAAGATGAATGAATTGTAAGAACTGATATCTTATTTGGTGAATCATTGCAATTGAATACTTGTAATCTCTACTTTATATTGGTAACTTGTTGATTTCAGACTTACATCTGAGGGGCAGGATTTCTTTGCATCTTATGATGAGGTTTATGATAGTTTTGATGCTATGGGCTTGCAGGAGAATCTCCTGAGAGGCATTTATGCATACGGTAGATTTTTTCTACTCCCTTTTGTTTCTGATTTTTTTTTTTGGTTTATGTATTTATTTTTTTGTCGCTTATTCCCAAGATTGATTTCCTTATTTCCTTTCAATTTTCCTCACCAGGCAATCTGTAATTCCGAAATTCTCTTGCTTGCTTCTTATCTGTGCTATTTAATTTTACTTCACTCAATACCATTGCAGACATGGTCTTTGTCTTCATTTTGCTCTATATTGATGTCACATTTTTCTATTTTCTTGCTGCCTATCTGTTCATTTAAAATTAAATTCCTATAATAATATGATGTTGCTGTAGGTTTTGAGAAGCCGTCAGCCATTCAGCAAAGGGGAATTGTTCCCTTCTGTAAGGGACTTGATGTGATTCAACAAGCTCAATCTGGAACTGGGAAGACAGCAACGTTTTGCTCGGGAATCTTGCAGCAACTTGAATATAGTTTGACGGAATGCCAGGCTTTGGTCCTAGCACCAACTCGAGAGCTTGCACAGCAAATTGAGAAGGTTATGCGAGCACTGGGAGATTATCTTGGTGTAAAGGTGCATGCATGTGTGGGAGGGACCAGTGTCCGTGAAGACCAGCGCATTCTCTCTAGTGGTGTTCATGTTGTTGTTGGTACTCCTGGTCGTGTATTTGATATGCTGCGCAGGCAGTCACTTCGGCCAGATTACATCAAGATGTTTGTATTGGATGAAGCTGATGAGATGCTCTCCAGAGGTTTCAAAGACCAGGTCCTTTCTTATTTGAAGCTTTATTTTCAATTTTTATGTTGTTATATGTTTGTGCATACCCGCCCCCTCCAACTAAGTTTTGGTTGTTATTTGATCATTACTTTATGCTGTTCATCAATTATGAGCAGAGCACACAATTATTTATGGGTCTATTATTCCATCATATGGATTTTGTCCCCCCTGCCCTGATGTGTTCCCTATACTTGTGAATCAAATTTGTTTAGAAATTAACTTATAGTTATGCTGTTATCAGATTTATGATATATTCCAGTTGCTGCCAAGTAAAATTCAAGTGGGAGTTTTCTCCGCCACGATGCCTCCTGAGGCCCTGGAGATCACAAGAAAATTTATGAACAAGCCTGTTAGGATCCTTGTGAAGCGTGATGAACTCACATTGGAGGGTATAAAGCAGTTTTATGTCAATGTAGAAAGAGAGGAATGGAAGCTGGACACACTTTGTGATCTTTATGAAACATTAGCTATCACTCAGAGTGTCATCTTTGTGAACACCCGAAGGAAGGTTGATTGGCTAACTGACAAGATGCGAAGCCGGGACCACACAGTGTCAGCAACCCATGGAGATATGGACCAGAATACTAGAGACATTATCATGCGTGAATTCCGTTCTGGTTCTTCTCGTGTCCTGATCACAACCGATCTCTTGGCACGTGGTATTGATGTCCAGCAAGTGTCTCTAGTTATTAACTATGATCTCCCAACACAGCCTGAGAACTACCTCCATCGTATCGGTCGTAGTGGTAGGTTTGGCAGAAAAGGTGTTGCCATCAACTTCGTGACAAAGGATGATGAAAGAATGCTGTTTGACATCCAGAAGTTTTATAATGTGGTAGTAGAGGAGCTGCCTTCAAATGTTGCTGAACTCCTCTAAATGAGATTTTGTCTTGCTTTAGTATTAGAGCATAGTTGGATTCTGTTTGGTAAGTGTTATGTAATATTTCTTTTTCTTTTTCCTTTTTTCCTGTTCTATTTCTACTTTTAAACCTTGTTTAATGGCCCTAGTAATTTAATTTAAATTCAGTTGTCTGTATTGAATATGTCCACTAGATGGTTTTTGGCTTCTTGCACTGTGGAGTCTTATTATTGCCCATCTTGGTTTATGGGTATAGTTTCACACATTTTTGGCAGGCAATTTTCTCTGGTTTTTTATTTCATTAAATGTAAACGTACATCAAGATAGTTTAGTTTTTCTATTTATGGAGAACTGTGTTTGCAGGTGTATGGCATCTTGCTCATTGAAATTGGCAAAGTAGTACTAGATTTAGATCCCTGTACCATTTCAACAAACCGATGACAGGGTTGGTTCCATGCAAAGGGGGAAAATGTACTTTTTCCTAGATTTCGGACTAAACGACAATAAGGTACTAAGAGGAAGGACCATGATACTATAAAACGACAACCCTAAATGCTGTCGTTGCCATCAACAGTGGATGGTTAGTGAGTGATACAGTACATGCTGTCATTGCCCCAAAACAATGAATGGTTAAGAGGCACCCTGACCAAGCCCTTGCTGCTTTATATTTTTTTAAGTCAAAGGCGTTTAAGAATTCAGGTTCCACGGATTTAATTTTCTTTTTAAGAAATTCTCTCTAGTTTTGAACTTTATTTATTTTCCATTGAAGCTAAAGTATATGTTTAGTGCTTTAAATTTACCTCAAGTTTCAGTTTAATCCCTCAAGCTTAAAAAATATATTTTTAGTTATTTAATATTAACACCGTTAGTTTTACTTAATAGAAGATGGTGATTTAGCAAATTTAGATGATGATTTTGCAATTAAATACTAATAAAATATGGTTAAATTTTCAAATATAAAAAAAATATATTAAATAATCAATATTTAAATACATTATGACATCATTTAAATTTAGAATGGTGATTGAATTAACATTTTCCGTTAAGTAAAACTAATGATGTTAATGTTAAGGGATTAAAAGTGTACTTTTTAAATTTAAGAGACCAAATTGAAATTTGATGTAAATTTAAAGGATTAAATGTATACTTTAACCTTCCATTGATTATTATTTTACCATAATACATCTGAAATCCAAACAATGGGCAGTTCTTCTAAGATGTTTTCTTCTAAGGTTTTAATGGAGGCCAGACTTGTAGTACTAATCCATATTCTTTTTGAAGTTATTTTACATTGTCTGTATGAAGTGAGTGTGTAGAAGAAGTTTTGTCTTGATTTATATAAATTTTTTATCTTAAACTATAGACAATGTTGTCAAATTTACAAGTTTGTGCTAACTTGTAATCAACGTAAAATATAATTAAATAATTAAAATATAAAAATTTTATTTAAATATATTTAATATGAAATGGTTGAAATTAAATCAACCTGCATCAATAGTTGACTATACTCAACAAAAAGAAAAAATTGTATGTACTTGATACATAAAGTCATTAATGATAATCAAGTTCAAAAAATTAAGGTAAACTAGATGTGTTAACTTGTAAGTTGAATTTATAAATCCGAGGAATAAAGGAAACGGTGGTTTTTTTCTTCGTACGCGTTAAACAGTTAAAAAATTTACCGAAATGCTACACTGTGTGGATTATTTACCCAAATGCTGCATTTAAACTCGCACAGGGGGAGGGCGAGAATGGATTTGACCAAACTCGCCCAACAGTTGGGCGAGTTTGACATAAACCAATCCTAAACTCGTCCACTATGTAGGCGAGTTTGAATTTTTTTATTTTTTTTTAAAATTTTTTTGTGGAACTCGTCCATCAAGCGGATGAGTTCCACATTTTTTTAACAATTTTTTAATAAAAAATATTAAAAAACGAAAAAAAAATAATTTTTAATAATTTTTTTAAAATAATTATTTTAAAAAATTATTAAATTTTTTTTTGTTTTTTATATTTGTGTAATAATATTTAGGTAAAAAGATGGGCATGACAAATGAAAGACAGTGCATTTACAAATTGTCTCTTTTTTAAATTTTAAAAGGAAAGTGAATAAATTTGAAATTAAAAAATAACTTCAACATTGATTCAATATCCCTTTTCTCTCTTATTTTAAAGGGGATATTGAATCAATGTTGAAGTTATTTTTCAATTTCAAATTTATTCACTTTCCTTTTAAAATTTAAAAAAAAGACAATTTGTAAATGCACTGTCTTTCATTTGTCATGCCCATCTTTTTACCTAAATATTATTAAATAAATATAAAAAACAAAAAAAATTGATAATTTTTTTAAATAATTATTTTAAAAAAATTATTAAACTTTATTTATTTTTCGTTTTTTAATATTTTTTATTAAAAAATTGTTAAAAAAAATGTGGAACTCATCCAATGGATGAGTTCCACAAAAATGTTTTTTAAAAAAAATAAAAAATTCAAATTCGCCCACATAGTGGGCGAGTTTAGGGTTGGTTTATGTCAAACTCGTTCAACTGTTGGGCGAGTTTGGTCAAATCCGTTTTCGCCCTCCCCCTGTGCGAGTTTAAATGTAGCATTTGGGTAAATAATCTGCACAGTGTAGCATTTCGGTAAATTTTTTTATTGTTTAACGTCTACGAAGAAAAAAACCGGAAACGGTAGATTGGGAGAGTTAAATTAACAACATAGAAAATTGATTTTGTGCTGTGAAATGTAAGAGTAGTTTCGTTTCCAACTGGAATCAAATAAATTGACCCAGTGTTAGATCCGGACATTTTTCTGATCCCAAAAAAAAAAAAATACCGGACATTTTATTCAATTTTTTTTTAATGCGAAATCTTACGGTCCAGAATTGAAGGGCCACGAAAATGGAGCGAGAAAGTACGTGTACGGACACATTCCTCTAAACAGAATCCAAAGCTCTCAATTCTCAAAAACCCGTCCAGATTCTGTTCATCATTACATCATCTTCTGCTACTGTCTCCCTTCTCAACCCCTTCTTCTAACCTCCAAACCCTTTCTTCGAGATTGCGATTCGCAACCTAACCTTCCATATATATATATATATATATATATATAGTGTCATACATGTCTTTTGCCTCCTTCCATTTTCAGTTAAGAATCACACGCTTTTTTTGGTTCTGTGATGATTATGTTGATAAGGAATTAATAAATAAATCCTGTGGTAGTTACTAGTAATGGTCGTTTCCTCTTCGCCCATGGCGAAATCAGAAGTGACTGAGAGTGAAGGCGCCTCCGGTGGTGCTAAAAGCGATTGGGACACGCTACGCCGTTCTATTTTGCGCCGGAGGCCATCTGTCGGAGGTTTGTTCGACGATTCTTCGCTGCAACGGGACATTCCTGGCGAAGATATGGTTAGTGATTCCAGCTCGAAGGATTTCGTTGCCGCCGCTAAGAGTGGTGAGGAAGATAAGGATCGTGTGAAGGTGGACAGTGCGGGTGTTAAGGCGAATCGAGAGAAAGCGGTGGACGTCTCCTCGCTGAAATTCCTTTACCGTCCTTCCGTTCCAGTTCATCGGACAGTGAAGGAAAGCCCGCTGACCTCCGACAAAATTTTCAATCAGGTTGTGGCAGTTAATTCTCGAGCTGGTTGTTAGGTTAGAACTCATGTTTCGGGACTTCGGGTTTAGTTGAGGGCAGTTTTCATTGGCTTAGTGTTCTTTTGAAAAGGAATTGCTTTCTTCTTTTCTCTCCATCCAACTTTATTAATAATACCGTAGTGACGGCGTAATGATGGACAATGGTGAGCAGTTCCAAAGCATGAATAGATTTCCAAAACTAGCTCCTATGCTTTACTAAAGTGATTACTTTGATGGCTTTATGCCCTTGGAAACATGGCAGTTGTGATTGTTGTTTCTTTTATTCAGGCGTTGTGATACATTTAAGTGGAAGAACCTTGTTTTACAACCTAGTGTCCGATGACTCATCATTTGGGTTGCTTATCTTCAATATATAACAAATAATTATATTTCACTTAATCGTTGATTGCAGAGTCATGCAGGTCTTTTCAATCTATGTATAGTAGTGCTTGTTGCTGTGAACAGCAGACTTATAATTGAGAATTTAATGAAGGTTTGACTCCTCCACTTATTCTTATTCTTGATATTCACACTGATGTATATTTGTGCATTAATCTACAGAGTTTTTCCTTCAGAGCTTATTGCAGTAATTTTTCAATTTTTTTTTGGCAGTATGGTTGGTTGATTAAGTATGGCTTTTGGTTTAGCTCAAAATCATTCAGAGATTGGCCGCTCTTCATGTGTTGGTAATGTTTTCGATGAATTCACTAAATAATAAACATGCATTGGGTAATTTGTTGACGATCATTTCTTAGAAGTTGTGCTTCCTCTGCAGTCTTACACTAGCAATATTTCCAATTGCTTCGTATTTGGTGGAAATTCTTGCACAACGAAAACAAATATCTGAACCAGTAAGTTTGTGGGCAAGTAAGCTTTTATCGTATCACTCAGGAAAAAGATGTTGCAACCACATGAATTCCTTTTCTGTCATATAACTTATTGTTATTTTCTAAATATGGTCAGTTTGCGGTGTCATTTTTCCAATCACAACATCCCATCCTAACTTCACTACTTGCGTTTTGGAATATTGGCTTTAATGTTGCAGGCTATTATCTCACTTCATATATTCATTACAACTGCTTCAGTCTTGTATCCAGTCTCAGTAATCCTCAGGTCCATATAATTATTTCCTTGAAAGTTCAAAATTTGTTTTAGGGCCTCGCATTTAAACTTTTTTTTTAATTTCCTTTTAATGGTGAGCTTAGGTTGTTAAATTTGTTCTAATTAGGAAACGTTGTTCAGTGTGAGAACTTCAGATGAATTGTTATTGCAGTATATGAGAAGGGATACGCAGTCCTTTGATGAATTATTGTCTGAAACACATATGGATAGGTCAACCCACAAAACTGAAAACAGTGAAGTTGCTTCATTACCCTTATCATTGTATACAGGCAGCATGACCAGTTTTTTATTTTTGGACCAACAGCCTGACCAGTTGAAACAAAGTATGAAGCCATATCTGATGCTTAATGGATTTGTTTAACATCCATGTGACATGTACAAATCCTTAAACAGCACTGAGGTCATTCAAATTCCTTGCTTGCATACTGAAAAAGATTACCAATTTAGTGGCTTCAGTTGTGCCTATTTGTTTGATTTGCTTTATTGGGGATATGTTGAAGATGTCTACTTGATAAAAAAAATTATATTGAATTTAATCACCGATAAAAAAAATAAAAGAGGAAACAGAACTGTCCTGGCTTCATTTTCTTGTCCTAATGATTGATGGGGTTGTAGCATAATGATCTTTTGTTTTACCCATGCAGGTGTAATTCTGCCTTTTTATCAGGTGTCACATTGATGTTATTGGCTTGCATTGTGTGGTTAAAACTGGTATCTTATGCGCATACAAACAGTGATTTAAGATCACTAAGCAAATCAATTGAAAAGGTAGCATCAAAGTTCTGTTTGTAGGTTTCTATATTGCCATTGCAGAAAGCTGTTTTCTGTAAAATGAAAAATTAGCATATCTAAGATGAAAACACCAATAAAACTATACTTTAGGATTCCTGTACCGCTGAAATATCATCACATGCTATAGTGTATTTCTGAATGCTTACATATCGGAATAATCTCTTGTTTTTGGTGAGTGATGGATACATTTTCTTTCCCTTGTCCAAAATGTTCGCTGTGCTATAGGGAGAAGATCCACCCAATAATTTGAAAATGGAGTATTCTTATACTGTAAGCTTCAAGAGCTTGGTGTACTTCATGGTTGCTCCCACATTGTGTTACCAGGTATTGGCGCTTCTGAATGATTTGTGTGTTTATTTGCACAAAATTTTTTTTCCATGGAATGAATGGATGAGTGGCACTGCCATATTGATATTTTTACACCTATGTCTTCAGCTTCAAATGCATATAGGTCTGGCATAAAGAAGTTTGTTCTGGCATCACTTTTTATGTGCCAAATCATCTGCACCAGATCTGTATATAATTGCATGCTGATATGATATGGCCATATTATCTTAGTAACTACAGTAGTTTTGTGACTTACATGGACTATGTCCCTATACATAAAAGGTGTCATGTGGATAAATTTTTATCAGTATCCACTGACTACTATTTCTTCCGCCAAAAGGGCTTCCCTCCTCTCCCCCTCACCTGCCCCCATCACCATCATTTAAAAAAAATTATACATTCTCTGGTGCTTTCTAAAAATACTATGTTTTTTCTTCTTTGAAAAAATAATTACAATTTACATTTCCCAGCAATTTTCTCTTCATTCTTTCTTTTAATGAATGAATTTCTGCTGTTGACTTCATTCTGCATTTATCTGTGCCCAAGACATGCATATAAATTGAATTTTTCAACTATTTTTGTTATGGAGCAAGTGTTCTAACATTATTCTGATTCGCATACATTCAACTGCATTATCACCAACGCAATGCATCATTGTTATAGCCAAGCTATCCTCGCACACCTTCCATACGAAAGGGATGGTTATTTCGTCAAGTTGTTAAGCTGATAATATTTACTGGAGTCATGGGGTTTATTATAGAACAAGTAAGCAGTGGTTGTTCATGAATTTGGCGTACTACATCCTTTCCTCTAGTTTCATTTATTTATTACAAAAATATTCTGACGTTTGTTTGATGATATAATTTTGCAGTATATTAATCCAATTGTTCAAAATTCTCAACATCCTTTGAAGGGAAACCTTCTATATGCCGTTGAGAGAGTTCTCAAGCTTTCTGTTCCAAATTTATACGTGTGGCTCTGCATGTTCTACTGCTTTTTTCACCTTTGGTATGTATTCTATCTTGTTATGCATGTACTACCTCATGCAATGGCTGTCTTCTCTCAGAAGATTATAATTTTTAGTAACGTGTTTAGATTTTGGAGCAGATGCACTAGCAATCACGAAACCTCCATTTCTGTGCTCTAGCAAAGTAGTAATTCTCATAGGACCATTTTGAGTGTTTACAGCTTATCAATCCATGAGGCTATTTTCAGAAATTTTAAATGATATGCACCTTCCCACTCAGCCCTTAGAATAACTGTCGTTTTGATGGTAAAATCTAAATTTTTGGCATGTTGATGCTATGTTGTCTGAAGCACATGCTCCTTGACACGAATCCTTGTGGAATCTGTTCATCGCACCACCCATGTTTTCTTTAATTGATTCTCCCAAGGATATACAAAGAGATGGTAGAGGTTTATTCTTCATCAAGTTTGTATGTTATTTCCATGAGGATATTTTATCCTGCTGTGACTTGTACAACTTGCTTCTTGTCTTTGTCATTTCTTCTTTCAGTAGAAAACGAAAGGAAAAACAAAGCTATGTTTTGTTCATGCATTACTTATGCAATTGTCTTATTCGTAGACATTAAAACTACACCTCAGCTTTGATTTATTCTGGAGGCATTTTATGCTTAGGGGCAATGTTGCGATGCAGGTTCAATATACTTGCAGAACTTCTTCGATTTGGTGATCGTGAATTCTACAAAGATTGGTGGAATGCCCAGACTGTTGAAGAAGTAGGTTGTTTGTCATAGAATATTCATTGGATGTTTATTACAGAAGGGAAATGACATATTTGTCTTTTGTGGCGTGTATTTATGCTGCTGCTGTCATCAGTATTGGAGAATGTGGAATATGGTATGTTTCTGTGCTTGTAAATATTTGATAATTTTAAAGACTTGGATAGTAATGTATTTTCTAGTCGATTTGTTTCTTTATGTTTCTTGCACGTTGGGACTAATTGTTTCTAAATCTAGCTCATTTGAATTTAACTAATCTGCTTTGATCTTGAAAAAGTTTGTTAAGTACTTTTAAGCTTGTGAGTTTCTCACTCCTAGTCTCACAATGATTTAAGAGTAAATGAAGACTTCGGTTCTAAACACATACTCAATCACATCCCTTAAATCTTGCATTAAAATTTTGGGTAAATATTGATCAGTTTTAATTTCCCACAAAAGGGACTACTGTAAAAGATACGAATTGAACTACTTGTTTAATCCACTACTGTAAACACGCACATACATCATTTATTTAACTTATATTTACATGCATGTTATTCGATGAGTGAAATCATCTAATGCATACTTCCAGTTATGGTTAAGTATTTATTCAATCCTGTGATGGATAAAACTAAAACAGTGAGATGGAAAGTTAATAACCATCCCACTATTTTCAATAGTTGGCAACTTTATTGATGGCTTTGTTAATAATAAAATGAATAGAAGTTGCATCTCCGAACCATCTTCCTCTTAGTGAATGATTTTAAAACCGTGTAGTACATATCATGAGTTATTTTGGGGCACTGTTCTAATCCAGTACTATGTAACTGATGAAGTTCTTTCTGACCACAGCCTGTGCACAAATGGATGGTCCGCCATTTATATTTTCCATGCTTAAGGAATGGCATACCCAAGGTGATCTATTATTCTTCAGCTTACAGTCTGAACTTTTATTTCAAAGAAGTTTTTATTTGTCTGAAAAGCTTTTCTTTTTAATATAGTCAGTCTGTGCGCTCCATCTCAGGTTGTCTTATACCATTTATTTTGGTTGTTATTGAATTAAAATGGATAACATATATTTTTGTAAACTATGCTATGGCTTTTGATGCACTATTGTTTTTCTTTATGTGTTCTAGTTGCATGGATTGAGAAAATGTTTACTGTTTAATCCAAACGGAAAAATATACAGATTCAAATAATATACCTGACTGATCTCACTTCACATGGTTAAACGAGCGTAGGAGAACAGCCATATTAATTTGTTTTCTTCATGTTTTACAACCCTCTTTTCATGTTTCTTCCGCTTTTCCCCTGCTGCTATGTTTATATGATTTTTTATGTGTATAAAAACTGGTGTATAATCAATATTGTCCAGGGTGTTGCTGTTCTGATTTCATTTTTTGTCTCTGCTGTCTTCCATGAGGTACGTGGTTCATCTCTCTCCCTATCGTTTGACCATATGTTGAGAGGCTATTCTGCTTGTCTGCGTGATGCATTGTGAAGAATTGGCGAGAGTTTACATCGCTTTACTAGTTTAGCATTCACCCCCTCCCTAGCCCTTTACCCTCGCTAGGTGGGGGAAGAGGACCAAAGTTAGAGACAAAGTTCTGATTCATTGGTTAGAAATTACCGCTCAACATTTCTTGTTAATTATTTTTTATCAGGACCTCACATGAGCTTATCTAGCAACACCAACAACTCATGTACCTTGTAGCACGTAACTAGGGTCATGTAGATGATAAAGCTACTGTCATATTTTATGTATACTACTTTCTGCTTTCTATTTCTTTATTTTCTGCCTATTTTTTTATAAGTTGTATTTGGCTGGAGAACTGAACACGCTAGGTAGTAAAGGTATATGGAGAGAGATAAAGTCAAATTTAAATATAGAAAATGAGATATGGTAGATTTTGTCATGGCAGTGATAGAAGGGCAAAGTCATTTTGCTACATGATGACAGCTAAATAGCCATCTGTTAGATTTACTACTGACTATTGGTTATTTGGTGACAATATTGGAGCCAAAACGACGCTTGATTTTTACCAACATAATCACTTGTTGATGTATGCGAGTCATTTTCATATCCATGTCTTTCTTGATTCTATTATAAAGTCAAGTTCCCTCCTCTCCCAAATCTAAGACATCTACTAATTCTGCTCATGATTACTGTATCATCTGAGTGCAGCTATGCATTGCCGTTCCTTGCCATATGTTCAAGTTGTGGGCCTTTATTGGAATCATGTTTCAGGTAAAGAAGCTTGCTGTAAATTTTTCCTTCTACCTCCTCCCCTGAAAACAACTTCTCTTGAAAGAAAAAGATGAAGCCATTTCAATTTCTGTTCTTCTATGGCCGAAACAAAAGAAGCTTTCTTCTCTCTACTATTGAATCTTTGCGAGATATATGTTTTTAATGGTTATGATACCATCGGTATTTTAGTTTCACTTGACGCTGGTATTTGCGTTTCGCCTTTTTTTTAGGTTCCTTTGGCCATGATCACCAATTATCTGCAAAATAAGTATGAAAACTCTATGGTATACGTCTGATTCCTATTTATAATCGTTTTGGTCTATTCATATTATAGGCACATACATATCTGTACTTTGATTATTGTCAACTTGATTCAGAGCTATGGTTTTCTTTATTGCAGGTTGGAAATATGGTTTTCTGGTTCGTATTTAGTATTCTTGGTCAACCTATGTGCGTACTGTTATATTACCACGACTTGATGAACAGGAACAAGGGAATTGACTAAAAGCTAGTATTCCATGCATGTTAAGGATGAGCTTTTTATCTACTTGAGAGCGTATAATTGTAGATTTATGGCCCTCTTTTTATATCGGTTTTCAATATCGTTGCTCTGGGCTCTTATGTAATTTGAAGCTTCTCTGAAGCTATCTCATCTTTTGATCTAGACAGCATTTCTTCTTAACTCAGGTGCTTTGGCACTTCTACTTGTATATAGACGCATGCAACTTTGAAGGTAATGGAGATACCTAAGGCCACGTTTGGTATACTGGACTAGATTTAAAGGGAATGAGAATGGTCTCTGGCATTATAGCCGAATGGTATGAAAACTCATCTTTGAGTGGGAGATCACGTATTTGATTTCACTCGTAATTTTAAATCGGGTTTGTCACTCCAATTCAGAATAAGGGAATAAGAATGGAATTAAGATTGAGATTGGAATTGGGACTTTTGATATATGATGGGATTACTCATGGGATTAATTGTTTAAAGGAATAACATAAAATACAAAATACAAAACGTCTAAAATACTCTCTTATCTCCGTCCAAAAGAAAGCTTAATGGTCATTTTTTCATTACCTACATTTGAGGCAGATCAAGAAAATCAAATTGATTCACCGAAAAAAGAAGAAAATCAAATTGAGGTAAATATAATTCCACTTCAATCATAATTTTCCATTTAATAACTTTTAATCAATGTAAATACATATATTTTTATAAACAATCTAAAAGGAAATATTTTATTGTAGCTATAAAATTTAAATTGTAGTTGAATAAATTGAGTTAACTTTTTAGAAAAATCGAACTTTAAAAATAGGAAATGAGTAATGGCAGAGATGTTCCTAATATTTCACACTGTCATGAAAGTGTAAGAACCTAAATTGTTTTTCCTTTTTTTTTTTTTTTTAAATCGAAGCAAAATGAAAAGATAGTCTTTCGTAAGTTTACAAAACCAGGTAAAGGGGTTTGAGAAAATGAGTAAACAGGTAGGAAATTATTAATTATTAAACTTGAAAAACAATTAATAACTCCTTGATTGTTTTTTTTTGTAAATTACAAGGGTCTTAAATCATTTTGGATAAAGTTTTCACCTCTTCCAAACAATACGTTTATGGATATTTAAATTTGTATGCTCCTCTTACATGGTAATATCACTTACCACCTCAACCTTAATACAACTAATCAATTTAGCTTACCAACTTTGGAATTAAGAATTTGCAAGTTACAATTTTAGCTTCAACACTTGTAAAATTACAAATAAACTGTTCCCTAAGAAATTATGAGATAACTTTTTTGTTAAACAAGTATGGGTATTTTAAAATTATTTTTTTAGAAAGAAAAATTAAAGACGTGGATAAATAAATGTGGAAGCCTGGGAGCAAAGATAACCTATTGACGAGACGACAAAACACTCTGCTCACCGACGCGAAACCGTTCCAGAAAGGCGGAAGCGCTCTCCTAAAAGTCAAAGCTGAATACATTTTTTCCTCGGCCGAAAACTTCATATCAAACAAAGCAAGGTAGAAGAAACTGCTTTCACAGAAGAACCCCCATTCGGAAAAAGGTATAATCTTGATCCTCTAAAGGCCGGAGGGTTTTGAATTTTGAAGGGGGGGGGGGTTCTCCATGGAAGATTTCAGATCCAAATCGTACGGTGATGGGAGGATGCAGATTGAGAGCTACACCAGCACCGGAACCGCTTCCGGTTATGGCGTCCATGGCATGCAAGACCTCCGGTGCTATAGCGCTTCATACTCATCTGTTCCTCCTTCAATCACCCAAAATCAGATTGGAGTCAACGATTTGAAGTTCAAGAAGGGCAAGTCCACGAACAGTTCCTCTTCGAAAAGCTGGAGTTTCAGTGATCCAGAGTTGCAGAGGAAAAAGAGGGTTGCTAGTTACAAGGTGTATACTGTTGAAGGTAAACTGAAAGGTTCTTTCAGGAAGAGCTTCAGGTGGCTCAAGGACAGGTACACCAGAGTTGTGTATGGATGGTAGCGCTTGCTGCTTGTTCTGAGGATCTCAGGTGGTGTTTTGATCTATGAAAAAATAAGTATGACTCCCTCAACCGGGTATATTATATCTCTGTTTATCTACTTGTCACAGTTTATTTCCGAGTCTTCAAGTATAAATATTTAATGTAATGTAGTTGATGAATTATGGATAAGTGTTCACCTTGGATTTCTATAATAAAATCTGTTTCTCATTGTTTACAAATCCTGAACTCTGGCTCATTCCTTACACTTGCTGCATTTCCTAGAGAAATGTGTTTTATTGTATTATTGAAACAATGCTTTCATTTGTTATCCATAAATTCCGATCATGTATCTACATTAATCAATGTGACTCAAGATAATTGTGGACCTTGTAATCCTCCTATTAAGGTCTTCTGTGGCATTTTAACTTTTGTGCACAGTAGTTTTGTTGCTGGGCAATGAAGATATTGCTGTCGTTAAATGAAATATTTTCTGGAGGTTCAGGCGCTTTTCCTGGAAAACAAGTCACTACTGAGATACAAAGAGTAATTGGACTTCCTATTGCATTTTAGGTCTGTGAATTTGAAACGGGTTGAATACTGTGGAGGCTATCATTACAGTTTTTCCAAATATTCCTTATCCTGAACATATAGTTTCAGTTTAGTAATATGCATCCCTTAAACTTGCCTATTCTCAATAAAAAGCTTGCCAGCCAATTTTTTGGACTTTCATATTTCAGCCGTGAATTGTCGACTTATGCATGAGCTAAATAGATAAGTTCTACTGTTCATAGAAAATGATAAATAATAGGATAATTGCTTTTGGTTAAAAGGCTTTTACAATGTTAAGTGCTTATTTGTGCTTGGTTAAACAACCATCTCAAGCTTGTTTCCAGATGCATACATAGATTGTTTGTGAAATGGAAACAAGCATGAGATATGATGTGCCATTTTTGTGCCTGACACCGCAGTGGGGTGGGGGAAAGCCATTGAAGTGGGAGAACCAGTTCACTCAATCATCTTATGGACATAAAAGTGAGCTCATACTTCTCAATTTGAGACGAGGACTGAGGATCCCATATTACCTTAGTCTCCATCATTTGACCATCCCTAGAGAGCCAGTGTTTTGGTGGCACATTTGTGTCAGTTCACTCTGCCTGCTAATCAAAGTCCTCTCCATTGGTCTAAACCCTGTCTGCATGCAATCTTTTCCAAAACAGTCAACCATCAACTACCATACCAATCAATGCAAACATGATAAGCTCCCCATTAAAAGCTAGGTTTGGAGTTGGAAAAACCAATCCACTTGGCTATATCATAAAGTAGCCCATACAATTTGATGCGGCTCTGAAGATTTCATATTATTGGAGCGAAGTTCATTCCTCTTTGATTGTGCTGAACTTCATGCACGGTTTTGTTTTGTTTTGTTTTTTTTTTGTGGGGGGGGGGGATGTTCTGTTCTGATTCACCGTAATGAGGGATCGATGAGTCCTGTTTCATTTATTGTGACAAAGCGTGCTCATTGAGGTGACAACCCTTGTCTAGGTTCTTTGCAACTTTCAAACCCGTTGAATGTAGAAATTTTGAATACCTGGCTGACTATCTGAGTTCCATTTAGTTATGAGAAAAACTTGCGTGCAAAGAGGAACAAGAGTGTAATATCCATGAAGTTACAGTTTGGATGAATTTTTTAGGCTTGTGAAGTTTGGAGAATGCCTTGATGTAAGAAGATCGAATCAAACCATTCTTTTGTAACAAGTTTCCGTCATTAGGGTTAAAAAGGTGAATTTTTTAAGAAGATTAGAAGCTGATTACATTTCAGGCTTTCAGCTATTACGTATAAAAAGCATTCTGAAAAACAAGTCCTGGGTCATGTTACAAAAGTATATTTATATAAGTTGAGATAAAACTTCTTTCAAATTCTCAACCTTTACAATTAAAAAACATTCTTAAAAAGCAAGTCTTGGGTCATGTTACAAAAGTATATTTAAGTAAGTTGAGATAAAATTTCTTTCACATTCTCATAAATTATAAATCACGATAAAAAAGTGACTTCTAATACTAATTTAAATAGGCACTTGTAGAGTTGCACCATCAACTTTTTCCTTCTTGGAAGAATTTGAGTTTAATTTAGATGGGCTCACAATGAGCTTTATGGATAATTCAGAACATTAAGTTTCATATCAGACTGACATTGAAACTAAATTATGTCATACAAGGATGATGCGAAATAGAGTATTCTGAAAAGTAGGTCTTGGGTCCTATTACAAAAATATGTTTATGTAAGTCAAAATAAAATTTGTCTTACATTCTTATAGATCATAAATCATTATGAAAAAGTGACTTCTAATACTAATTCAAAGAGGCACTTGCAGAGTTGCACCATCAACTTTTTCCTTGTTGGGAGAATTATGAGTATTAGATGGGTTCGCAATGAGCTTTAAGGGTAATTCAGAACATTTACTTTCAGACCAGACTGACATTGAAACTAGATTATGCTATTCAAGTATGATGGGAAATAGAGCAGCATCTTGCAACTCAAATGAGTTCTTCTAAACAAATCTTGGCGCAGAGAGAAAGAAGTGTGAAGAAATGAAAGTGATTATTTACGCCCCAAAGCCTACTCTAACTCTTTTCTTAATATACCACTTTTGGAGGTCATAATATAGTTTTGAGTTGATTTATTTTGGAAAGTTAAAAGAATCTAAATAAACTATTTTAAAGTATTTATATATATATATATATATTATTTTTTAAACTAATTTGAATGACTTATAAATTAATGTATAATTTACTAATACATATAAGTATTTTAAGGAGATCATGTAATATATGTTATAATTAAATGGGAGTTGAGTCTCCCTCCCCTAATCCTCTTAAGAGTGAAGTTATAAAATATATTACTAATATAAGAATTAGTTGACTTTTTTTTATTAATTAAAAAGTTTCAAAAGGTATGTACCAATCCTTTTATTGTATAAAAGTGATGAAAATACACTATGTGACAATGCAACTCATAAAAATATGGAGTCTATGAATAGTTTGACGTATTTTTAATAGTTTGAAATAACAAATTACTACCCAATTTTTTAGTTAAATCATTACACTATTATAAATTTAATGTAAATTTAAAATATAAAATGTTCACTTTAGAAAGCAATTTAGTTAACTTACAAAAATTGATTAATGAAAGTTATTTTATTAATTAAAAAATTTAAAAATGAATGTACCAATAGTTTAATTGTAAAAAAGTTATGAAAATATACTATTTGACAATGCAACTCATGAAAATATGGAGCCTATGAATAGTTTGACGTCTTTTTAATAGCTTAAAATATCGAATTACCACCCTATTTTTTAGTTAAATCATTACATTATAGTACATCTAATGTAAATTAAAATACAAAACGTACACTTTAGCAAGAAATTTAATTAACTAAAGAAAATTGATTAATGAAAGATATTTTATTGATTAAAAAGATTCAAAAGGTATGTACCAATCTTTTTATTGTATAAAAGTGAAGAAAATATACTATTTGATATTGCAGCTCATAAAAATATGGAGCCTATGAATAGTTTGACGTCTTTTAAATAGCTTGAAATAACAAATTACTACTCTCTTTTTTAGTTAAATCATTATACTATGATAAATTTAATGTAAATTTAAAATATAAAACATTCACTTTAAAAAGCAATTTAGTTAACTTAAAAAAATTTATTAATGAAAGTATTTTATTAATTAAAAAATTTCAAAATGTATGTACTAATAGTTTTATCGCATAAAAGTCATGAAAATATATTATATGACAATGTAACTCATGAAAATAAAGAGCCTATTAATAGTTTCATGTCTTTTTAATAGATTGAAATACGAAATTACTACACTTACTTTTTGTTAAATCCTTACACTATTGTAAATTTAATATAAATTTAAAATACAAAAGGTAGACTATAGCAAGCAATTTGTTGAACTTAAAAAAAATTGATTAACGAAAGTTATTTTCTTAGTTAAAAAGACTCAAAATGTGTGTACCAAATATTTTTTTGTAAAAAAGTTAAGCAAATATACAATACGACAATGCAACTCATGAAAATAAAGAGCTTATGAATAGTTTCACTTCTTTTTAATAGCTTGAAATTCCAAATTACTACCCTTATTTTTAGTTAAATCAATACACTATTGTAAATTTAATGTAAATTTAAAATACAAAATGTAGACTATAGCAAGAAATTTTGTTGAAGTTAAAAAAATTGATTAATTAATGTTATTCTATTAGTTAACAAGATTCAAAATGTAATTACCAAATATTTTATTGTGTAAAAGTGATGAAAATATGCTCTATGACAATGCAACTCATGAAAATAAAGAGCCTACTACTAGTTTCACGTCTTTTTAGTAACATGAAATTTCAAATGACTACCCTATGTTTTAGTTAAATAATTACACTATTGTCAATTTAATATAAATTTAAAATACATAACGTTGACTATAGCAAGCAATTTATTGAACTTAAAAAAATTGATTAATGAAAGTTATTTTACTAGTTAAAAAGATTCAAAATGTAATTACCAAATATTTTTTTGTATAAAAGTGATGAAAATATACTATACGACAATGCAACTCATGAAAATAAAGAGCCTATTAATAGTTTCACGTCTTTTTAATAGCTTGAAATTCCAAATTACTACCCTTATTTTTAGTTAAATCATTACACTATTGTAAATTTAATGTAAATTTTAAATACAAAATGTAGACTATAGCAAGATTTTTTGTTGAACTTAAAAAAATTGATTAATGAATCTTCTTTTAATAGTTAACAAGATTCAAAATGTAATTACCAAATATTTTTTTGTATAAAAGTGATGAAAATATACTATACGACAATGCAACTCATGAAAATAAAGAGTCTATTAATAGTTTCACGTCTTTTTAATGGCTTGAAATTCCAAATTACTACCCTTGTTTTTAGTTAAATCATTACATTAATGTAAATTTAATGTAAATTTAAAATACAAAACGTAGACTATAGCAATCAATTTATTGAACTTAAAGAAATTGATTAACGAAAGTTATTTTATTAGTTAAAAAGATTCTAAATGTGTGTACCAAATATTTTATTGTAAAAAAGTGATGAAATATACTATACGACAATGCAACTCATGAAAATAAATAGCCTATGAATAGTTTCACATCTTTTTAATAGCTTGAAATTCCAAATTACTACCCCTATTTTTAGTTAAATCATTACACTAATGTAAATTTAAAATACAAAACGTAGACTATATAGCAATCAATTTATTGAACTTAAAGAAATTGATTAACGAAAGTTATTTTATTAATTAAAAAGATTCTAAATGTGTGTACCAAATATTTTATTGTAAAAAAGTTATCAAAATATACTATACGACAATGCAACTCATGAAAATAAAGAACCTATAAGTAGTTTTATGACTTTTTAATAGCTTGAAATTCCAAATTACTACCCCTATTTTTAGTTAAATCATTACACTATTGTAAATTTAATGTAAACTTAAAATGCAAAACGTAGACTATAGCAATCAATTTATTGAACTTAAAGAAATTGATTAACGAAAGTTATTTTATCAGTTGAATACATTCAAAATGTTTGTACCAAATATTTTATTGTATAAAAGTTATGAAAATATACTATATGACAATGCAACTCATGAAAATAAAGAGCCTATGAATAGATTCATGTCTTCTTCATAGCTTGAAATTCCAAATTACTACCCTTGTTTTTAGTTAAATCATTACACTATTGTAAATTTAATGTAAATTTAAAATACAAATCGTAGACTATTGCAAGAAATTTATTGAACTTAAAATTTTTTTTGAACGAATGTTATTTGATCAGTTAAATACATTCAAAATATATGTACCAAATATTTTTTTTGTATAAAAGTTATGAAAATATACAATACGACAATGCAACTCATGAAAATAAAGAGCCTATGAATAGTTTCACGTCGTTTTAGTAACTTGAAATTCCAAATTACTACCCTTATTTTTAGTTAAATCATTACACTGTTGTAAATTTATTGTACATTTAAAATACAAAATTTAGACTACGGCAACCAATTTATTGAACATAAAAAAATTGATTAATGAATGTTATTTTATTAGTTTAACAAGATTCAAAATGTAATTACAAAATATTTTATTGTATAAAAATCATGAAAATATACTATATGACAATGCAACTCATGAAAATAAAGAGCCTATGAAAAGTTTCAAGTCTTTTTAATAGATTGAAATTCCAAATTACTACCATATTTTTTTAGTTAAATGATTACACTATTGTAAATTTAATGAAAATTTAAAATACAAAACGTTGACTATAGCAAGAAATTTATTGAACATAAAAAAATTGATAAATGAAAGTTATTTTATTAGTTAAAAAGATTCAAAATGTATGTACCAATTGTTTTATTGTATAAAAGTCATGAAAATATACTATATGACAATGCAACTCATGAAAATAAAGAGCCTATGAATAGTTTCATGTCCTTTTAATAGCATGAAATTCCAAAATCACTACCCATATTTTTAGTTAAATCATTACACTACTGTAAATTAATAATACAAAACGTAGACTATAGAAAGCAATTTATTGAACTTAAAGAATTTGATTAATGAAAGTTATTTTATTCGTTAAAAAGATTCAAAATGTCTCTACCAAATATTTTATTGTATAAAAGTGATGAAAATATACTATTCGACAATGCAACTCATGAGAATAAGGAGCGTACGAATAGTTTCACGTCTTTTTGATAGCTTGGAATTCAAAATTACTACACTTACTTTTAGTTAAATCATTAAGCTATTGTAAATTTAATGTAAATTTAAAAAACAAAACTTAAACAATAGGAAGCAATTTATTGAACTTAAAAAAATTTATTTATGAAAATTAATTTATTAATTAAGAAGATTCAAAATGTTTGTACCAAATATTTTATTGTATAAAAGTTATGAAAATATATTATATGACAATGCAACTCATGAAAATAACGAGTTTATGAATAGTTTCACGTTTTCTTAATAGCTTGAAATTCAAAATTACTACCCCTATTTTTTGTTACATCATTACACTATTATAAATTTAAAATACAAAACGTAGACTAGAGTAAGAAATTTATTAAACTTAAACAAATTGATTAACGAAAGTTATTTTATTAGTTAAAAAGATTCAAAATGTATGTACCAAATATTTTTTTGTATAAAAGTTATTAAAATATACTATACAACAATGCAATTCATGAAAATAAAGAGCTTATGAATAGTTTCACGTCTTTTTACTAGCTTAAAATCTGAAATTACTACCCTAATTTTTTAGTTAAATCATTACACTATTGTAAATTTAAAATACAAAACGTAGAGTACAGTAAGCAATTTATTGAACTTAAAAAACTTGATTATCGAAAATTATTTTATTAGTTAAAAAGATTCTAAATGTGTGTATCTAATATTTTATTGTAAAAAAGTGAGGAAATATACTCTACGACAATGCAATTCATGAAGATAAAGAGCCTATGAATAGTTTCACGTCCTTTTAATAGCATGAAATTCCAAAATCACTACCCTTATTTTTAGTTAAATCATTACACTACTGTAAATTAATAATACAAAAAGCAGACTATAGAAAGCAATTTATTGAACTTAAAGAATTCGATTAATGAAAGTTATTTTATTCGTTAAAAAGATTCAAAATGTCTGTACCAAATATTTTATTGTATAAAAGTGATGAAAATATACTATACGACAATGCAACTCATGAGAATAAGGAGCGTACGAAT
>QFDD01002087.1:0-21481 GCA_006871305.1 Vachellia collinsii | reverse complement strand
TAAGCTTGATAAAAAACTATGTTCTTGGATTGATAGTTAACTTGGAGGTCTTGTTCAATAACCTTATTGGATGTTGTCTTCCTAGATCTCTCTACCATTTTAAGTGGTCTCTTAAATTAAGAAAATTGAAATCTTGGGGTTACAGCAGGGCTCCTCAGTCGCTAGCTAGCTAGCTCTTTAACGTGAATCAGTAAACTCCATGCTTCCGCGTGCACTGTGCATTCCAGTGAAGAAGATTACGATAGCTACCCTTTACCAGACAATCTTCTATTTTGATTTTTTGAATGCACTCAATTAGGACATGTTTAGCTGGAGAGAATTGAAGGTAATTAAGCGGGTTGAGGGAATGTGAGGGGGAGGCAGATTGAAAGGACGGTTCATCGTGTTAACGTATGGACAAGATTATGATAAATTGCAAGTTCTGTCATTAATATTGGGTGAGATTGTTGGGCGTTTATGGTTGGCACTTGGCACCCTCTATAGTCATGATCCACATATTCTCACTTTATCAAATTAAACCATACTTTGATCGCCACCTTAATTAGATACCAAAAACGGTTCTTCTTCTTCTTCTTTTTTTCCAAAAAAAAAAATCCCTAAATTCAGACACACTCATTCAGATAATGCCGAGTCACAAAAATAATACAGAAATTAGGAATGCATAAACGCCGTATCTTAAACACAATACTTTCTACGCATCAAAGAGATATATATATATATATATATATTAATCAACGCCTAAACGAACGCCAAACGATAAAAAACTGTAAGAGCGGCGATTATGAGTAACTGGGAGGGTCAGCCGAATGCGATTAGGAAAGCACGATAAGAAATACCTCCTACATTTTTTTTTTATCCTCCATTCCAACGAAAACATATTTTCCTTTTCTTCCCTTTAAGTTTGATTGATCAATCGGGTCTCTAATATAATAACAATTGATCCTCAATATAAGATCTAGCTCTATTCATTCTTTATACTTTTTTTCAAACTAATTTATTTAATTTATAAACCAATATATAATTAATAATCTATAATGTCACACATGAATATTTTATAGAATTATGTCACAGATCTTAACGCTTAGTTTCAAGGGAGGTCACGTGTCATGTTTGTTGTAATGAACTAATTTATCTTTGTTTAATACATATAAATTAATAAAGTGGTGTTCATGTTAAAGGTGGAGTAGACGTGAATGTCAAAATATCGATATTGTCCACAACATGGTAACTGCCGCTTCTAAAAAGATTTGACCCCATCAACAGTTGAAGACCGTAGGCTAACCAGATGCTCAGTTTCAAATTTTCGAACAGAAATTACTCTCATGGGCCAAGCTTACTGGCTTAATTAGGCAAATAATTAAGCTTACCAAACCAGGAGTACTATTTTTTTCCCTATAAGGCAATGGGCAATAGTCCAATCCGTAATTAATATTGTGGAGCGTATCTTTCATTCAATTGCTTAGCATGTTTGGAAAAATGATGGGAGAATGACTTTTAGTAAAATACATTTTAAAAAAATGAGTTTTGACCAGAATGCATTTTAGCAGAATGCATTTATATTTAGATATATTAGATTCAGAATGATTTTAAGTAGAATGCATTTATGTTCGGATAAATGTTGGAGAAGTGACTTTTTGAGGAAAATTACTTAAAAGGGCATGAAGATCATTACTTAAAAGTAATTGCACTCAATCCGAAATAAATATGTAAGAGGAGTTTTGTCTTGATTTACGTAAAAATTTATTTGACCAGCATATATTTTAGGAGAATGCATTCTGACCAAATCAGTTAACAAAGATTCCATCATTTTCCAAAATGGGAATGCATTTTGGAGCTCCTAAATCATTTGCCAAACACACTACGGCTGCTGCTGTGAACCCAAGCTTTTTCCTTATAAACGCATCCTGCCACGCAGAACTGAGGCACGAACCAGACACTAAAAGCAGCAAAAATGGATGCGCCCACATTGCAAATTGTCGCCATGACGAGCGTGCGGCCACCGACGATAACAGAACCACGGCGAGTTCGCCGAGTTTTGGCGGGTAGCCCGGCCACCATGGACCCAGAAAATTTTCGTGGGTGTTACCAAGTAGTTATGTATTATCAAAAGTCGAACGAGGAGCTCAGGTATGCATGGGTTCTGGCTGGGTGGACCGTGGAGACACTGACCAGAGCTCTATCGGAGTACCCCCTACTCGTTGGTCGACTTCAGAGAAAGGCGGAGGGTGACGGTGGTGGCGACGTCGGCGGGGAAATGGAAATTGTGTCTAATGATAGCGGCATTCGAATGGTGGAAGCAAGAATCTCCATCGCTCTCTCAGACTTACTTGAGGCCAGTGATCAAAAGGATAATCTTGAGCACGAGCTTGTCTTCTGGAGGGACATTGACGAACAGTATCCTGAGTTCTCACCTCTGTTTTATGTTCAGGCAAGATACACACAGACACAAACGTACTGATCCATTATTCATGATGAAAGTGTTTTTCTTAACACTATAGATAATCATTTTCTCAGGTGACCAGCTTCGAATGTGGAGGGTATTCGATCGGCATTAGTTGCAGTTTGCTGTTGGCAGATTTTCTGTTGGTCGATAATTTCCTCAAGAAATGGGCAAACATACACAAGAACCATGTACCACGTAGTGGAGAAGCAGAAGCACCCATATTTTACAATCCTCGTCTGAGATATCCAGAATCTCTTCCCACCGATATAACTAACCGTACGCTATACAAAAATGGAGGCCAGAGCTTATTGTTCAAGATCACTGCTGAAGAAGAATCAGAGTTTGAGAGGGAGTTAGCTGGGGTTTGTGTTCGCGAGGCCGAGAAGAAGCTCTGCAGAAAAATGGGTTGTAAGTTTTGTTTGTTTGTGAGGGAATCGTTCGAGGTGATCGTGTTGGAGGCTTGTTCAGATGGTGAAGAACATCAAAGCGGGCAGGTAACAGGGCTCAGGAATGAGACTAGTAGGACGACATGGGATGAGCTCGGAGAGTACGACCTGGAGTTTGAGGAGGGGAAGAGGCCTGTGCATGTGTCTCGTTGGATTGGATCGGCTTCTGATTGCAACTTTTTAGCAGTCACTTGTCCTAAAGATGGCGCCCCCGTGGCCATTCTTGTTATTACACTTGCTGCTCAAAACGGGACTCTGATGTGAACATCCATGGCAATCATTTCCATGTTACGTCTGGTCTCAAGTGATGTTAATTTGTTAGTCTGTATCTCTGTAACACTTCAGAAACTTTTTACTGATCATAAAACTTAAAAGTTCATGTTCTTAATGCATGTGTCAAATCAGATTGTTATCTGAATCTGAGCCATGCTGGTCGAAGATGTCGGAAACTTCGATCCATATTGGCATGTGTTAAACAGTCACTGCTTTGTATTTTACTACATACATGCAGTTCGTGGTTGTTTCATTTCCATTAATTAGTCTGTGAAATCTCTTTCTCAGCTTTTCCCAGTTATAACGATGCATAGCGAATTATGTATGTTCCTGCAACCCATTTGTTATTTGTCATTTCACGCCTGATTATTCACCATATATTATTCATCCCCATATGTTATAAATTCATTTCGTTCGAAATTCTTTTTAAATCCGAGTATTGCGCAGCTTAACTGAGAATAGCTTTAAACATGATTTTTTTTTTAATCCACAAGGCTTAGACTCTTGATTTTATTTACAAAAAAATTAAGTCCCGACTCACATTGTTATTCTCCTTAGATTATATAACTATCATATAAATTTTACACTACATTTTGATAATAAAGTTATCATAAGTCAAAACCTTTAGGGGAAAAATTATACGCGGTGAATTATATATAATTTAATTTTCTTAATCAAAATATCATAAGTTTTCCGGCGGGTGCATGGTTTTTTAAATGACTACAAAAATGATAAGGATGCATCTCTTGCAAGAATAAGATGATTTTAAATAGTTTCCGCGAACATATGTTACAATTTTTTTTGTACACAGAGGTTGCAATTTTATTCCAGAACTTAATAAAAAAATTTCCAACAAGTCAGATCCATCAATAAGACAATAAGTCGTAATTTTGGTAGAGAAATATTGCCTGTGCTTGTAACTCCATGGATCTTCCGAAGCTGTCGGCAGTAAAGCAAAAGGAACTTTTCGGCCCCAAAAAAAGAAAAAAAGAAAACCTTTGGACCAATTTCTTGGGTTGGGCCTGATCCTTACTCTTATGTGGGCCTTAATGACAGAGCCCATCATTACTTCTCCTCGGGCTCTTATCAAATGCGTAATGATGTACGGTAACCTTGCCAGTTTGACGATCGGATATCAGAACTTAGGTACAACTTCTCACTTCTCAGCTTCGAAGCGACTGGGTCGGTAGACGGTAGCTAACACTGTTTTGACACTCCTTGAAGAGATATAAGGATTCGGAAGTAACATTGTTCTCTTGGCTCGGTGTTGAAATTTCATGAATACCATGTTCACAGAAGCAAGCTTAAGATATGTTTGTCTTCGTTTGTCAATAACCAAGCTTGGCCTTCCCGTTTTGCTTTCGCGCCGGTGCCAAACTTGTTCGTTGCCTCTGTAATTTTACGTTTCAGTTAGGAGGTAATTTAGAGGGAAGCTATGCGGGAAACCTTGAGGAAGAAAGAAAAGCTTTTGCTTTTGGAATTCGAAGGGTAAAGTCACGGCAATTAAGAGACAGAGTCTTCACACTTTAGTTGGAATATAGAGCTGGGGAGAAAGGCAAGGAGGCTTGTGGAGCAATGGTGAGTGGAAGTAGTGTTAGTGATATTAATAGCTTAGATAGCAATGAGGGAAAGTCTTTTAAGGCAATGCGGATAGAGAATCCATTTACTTTCAAAGTGGGTCAAGTATTTACAGGTTTTGGCATCGGATGTGGTGCAGGAATCGGCGTTGGACGCCCTTTAAATTTAGGTACTTTCTTCTTCCCTATGGTTTTTCACCCACTTTGTTTCTTGGAGTTGGTGTAGCAAGAGATGGACCTGGGTGGCTTTTTCAAACCAAAGAAGGGGGACACTCGTTCACAAACTTCTCCTAACAAACCATGTATCTATCCTGTTTCACTTGCTAATCCTTTGAAATTTGGATTTTAACCTTGGTTATTATGTACTGGCAAATGAGCTAATGCGGAAAGCCAAGCTGGGGAATTACCTTTAAGCATCAGCTGCAGTTAAACATCCATTGAATTGTTGTTCATTTTCTTTTTTCATTGCTTTCCTTCTTCTTTAGTCTGGTTTTATGCGTACATCCTTTACTTGCGTTCTCTCTTTGAACACTGAGATATCAATGACTGTACACACTTCTTTATTATTAGTTTGAAATTTGACCAGTCTAACTCTAGGTCAAACTGATTCCATGTAGCTGCTATACCCATGCTGAACCAAGTAATGAGTGCCACCAGAGGAGCAACTGATGCATTTTCTGGTGTTAGCAGACATGTAAACAATTCTGTGAGTTGAATTCGTCTTCTTTATATTTAGAGTTGTGGTTCTGTGACTGTGTAGAATAACTTCAATTTCTTTTTTACTTCTATAATTTCTGGATAAATAACTTGAAGATTTTAATCAGTTTTTTATTTATCATGCTTTATTCAGTTGAAGAAGTTGGGAGCTAAAAATGTTGAAGTAGGCATTGGATGTGGAGTTGGTTTTGGGCATGGCTTTGGAGTTGGTGCGTCAGGAGCATTCACTTTCTAACATCTTTGTGAAGTTTTGAAGATTCTCTGTTTCTCTGTTGTTTGAAAAATAGATTGTCGTTCTTATACATTTTTTTTGGGCATTGAAATGGTAAAACTACATGGTTCTTTTCTTAGTTGATCTTGTAATGCGTGATGTGGGTTGGTCCTATAAACTGGATATTCATATAACTTCTTCCATAAGTCAAATGTTTTTAAGTTTATAATTGCTGTAGTATTCACTAAAGCATTTCAGTTTCGGTGTGAGATGAATTATTCTTGAAAACGCTCCTAGGAGGCAGCTTTCAAGTATTCTAATGTTTATATAAGCATTTGGGCATAAAAATGTGGATACTTGTTACACTACCAGGAACTGCCACCATATATTCTTTTTGGTCTGATTTGCCACTATATTTCTAAGCCTCCAGAGTGCACGTTAACTTGAAATCTTGGCCTTGCCAAGGACTAAATCAAATTTTCCTGGCTTATTTCTCTTTGCTCTTAACTTGGTTAAAATTCATCTGATCACATTGCTTGAAGATGTTTAATTGAAAATTTTCAATTAATAGCAAGTTCCCCCCTTCTATAATAGGCCTTGCCATGAAACCCGGGGTGTTGCAGCAAATTCAGACCAATCTCATAGTATGTCAAATTTTCTCTAGTCTCAAGAGTTTCCTTTTATTATCTGATACTGCTATTTTTTATGGATGACAAATTTATACATTCAATTTTTCAGATAGCAATGACAAAGATTATGATAAAGCTTGGAATTGGCCCCAAACTGCCCTTTGGTCAGGGTGCCTTGCCACCATCCCTGCAAGGTAGCATTGGCATGAACCAATCATCTATTGGAAACATGATGCATTTGGCAACAAAAGCACTTGACCAAACATCTCAAGGTCAAACAGGGTCTCAACCTATGAAAATTGGTTCAGTTTCTGAAAATGTCCCATTCAAAAACAAATCAGTTGACTCTGCATTTGGCAGTCGAACCGAGAAGGTTCTCAATGACTTTCTACAAAATCCATTAGTGAAGGGTGAGGGAGATGCAAATGATGAAGGGGTACGCACAATGCAACATACGCTTGATAATAACTTGTTTGCCAGCTTTTTTGATGATATGACAAAGGAAAATTATAGGAATAATTCACCAAATATTGTAACTAGCTGTACTCTTCTTCCTCCATCTATTTAAGTTCATGAACTTTTTTTTAGGATAAACATTTTACAGTTGATTCTAAAGTGCAATTTTAACATGCCAATTATGCTTCAGGAGTGAATGAAATGGAAGAGTTTGCTTTCTTGATGTGTACAGACTCTTTCAATAGCATACTTAACAAAATAGTGGTGTTGATGATGGAATTTTTCTCTTGATCAGAACTAATATTGTGGCAGTAATAGGACAATAGCAACTTATTGTGGCTGATCAGAACTCAAAATTGTTGTTGAGGCTATAAATCATTGGTTGTCACTTGTCAGCCCTTGACTTTGTATGCGCCATTAGTTTTTTAGCATTTTAAAAAGAGTACCAGAGTATTACATGATAGTCTAAATTTTTTTGGAGAAACTAATGAGGATAAGGTGATGGAGTTTCTGAAGTTTTATGCTTTTGAATGCAAGTTTGGTGAGTTGTTGTGGTCCTCATGCGAGTTTTGTATTTATATCTGGAATCCTTATGTCAATCATCATGAAATCTGAAGCAGACAAAGTCGGTATCGGTTACCCTTTGATATGTGCATTTCTCTGCTGCAATGTTCTTTTCTGTTCACTGTACTCTCCTGTCCCCTTCTTTTGAGTTGTTTCCCTGAGTTGATCCAATATTGTATTGGTATGTTGTAGACTAAGCGATTACAATCGGAGAATGACATACTTAAGATGGTAATTTTTCCATTCTTACCATGTTAATTGTGCTATTTGTTTTGTTGTTGAGCTTTCAAAGATTGAATTTATTAACGTTGGTGGGTGGTTCAGGTTTTGAAGCACCAGAAAATTATTGAAGAGCTGGTGGAGGAAAATGAGAAGCTTCGGCAGATACTATTGGAAGACCTGAAAATACCATCTGACAAGCTCAATGCAAGTTCTTCAGTTAGAAATAAGTTGCCCTGTATTGATTGTATAGAGTGCCGAAGAAAACAAAGAAAAAGGTAGGTCTCTTTATCAGAAGAAATAATGACCTTATTATGAAGTGCTTGCCTTTCTAACCATGCCTGGTGATATGGCCTTTCATGTTTTTGCCTTGGTGTGTACTTAGTATATTCCCTAACTCCCATGCAAGGGTTTCTGATCATTGTTTATTTGTTTATTCGTTACAAATTACATGTGACTATCAGTACGAGTATTATGGCCTGTCATCCTTTACGAGAAGAGATGTATAGTAGCAGATAATTAATTAAAATTAAACATGAATTAAATTTGCTCTGGCATTGGGTTAGGATTAGGAGAGATAATCTTTACCAACATAGGCGGCAGGAGAGGTAATTTTCTTTGTTAAACATCAACAAACCCATCATTGATGTGTTGGATTAGAGTTTGCCAGAAGAAATACTGACCGCATACATCATCTAAACATCTTAAATGAAAATGGTCCTATAATGGTAAATCTATTAATTAAAAATACTTTCATGATATTTTATGTTAGGGAAAATCCTAAATAAATTAAATTAAAATATACAAATTCTAATTTAGGTTTACACTTTTATCAAATCACTAATAAAATCTATAGGTGTTATTTAGTATTTTTGAATTTTGTGAGTTTATCTATATAACATTTTATAATCTCTTTTTGGCCTAACCTTTCTGTCCTTGCCATTTTTTTTGACAAGACTTTTTCTTTTTACTCTATACATTCCCTTTATTTCTTAATTTTCCTGAAAAGTGCTCGTGCAAGATAATTCTTCATCATCATAATAATTATTAAGATGTTCATATAATTTGTTGTTCGCTTATATATTGAAAATAACAAAATAAATAAAAATTGAATAAAATAATAAAGAATTCAAAACAAAATAGCAATTTACAAATTTTCATTTAAAACCAAATTTTTGTACAAAACTTTTATAGCAAATTTTTTACAAAAATTTAAAATAAAATAGCAATTTAAAAGTTAGGGTAGAGGTGACACAATTTTATGAAAAATTATTAAGCAATCTTATAGTCATATTTATATACAGAAAGATTGCCTCATCAAAGCAATACAACTTAAAAGTCATAAAAAATGAGCAGCTTTTAGCAAAAAAAAAAAAATGTTAGTACAAAAAATAACAACGGGTATTCATGTTAAGCAGGTTATTGAAGCATTTTAGTGATTATATTAAAATTTATAAGAATTTTCTCATTATACTTTCATACTCCATTGGAACTCAAGAATATGGAAGACACAAAACAAGTCCACATAAACATGTGGGGAACCTGTGGATGTGATTGAGAAAAGTATTGCTGTCGAATAATGTGGAGTTACTTTCTGATATTATAGCCTAATTATGATTAATGGGTTGATATATATATATATATATATATAATTGAGGAGTGATTTTGCTTTGGTGATATGGCTTGGGTCCAGGACAGGTCACGGACCACACAGTGCGTGAGGCACAGTAATGTGAGGGATTGAAAATTAGTGCATGACAAGTTTCACGTTACAACTCACAACACGTTTCAAAGTGGAATCCAATGCCTTTTCATTCTTCTAGTGAAATTCTATATATGGTTATAATCTCAGAATGAATGAATAGCTGTTGGAATAAATTCACGGAATCCTGGAAAATGCTTGGTTTCGATTTTATGTTGGTCATATGATTGCGTCCTCTTTCTAGGCTCTTCCATCCTCCCCACTTCCCCAATTTCATAAACAAAAAACCACAGCCACACACATACACTCACTTGTATCTTCTTTTCACTTTTCTCTCTGTTCTTTTATATATCTATGTGACAACGTAGCTCTACCAAAAAGTGTCATCGGAAGTTACACAAACTTAAGACCTTGTAATTAAACGCTACAAGTCTCTTTCACTCAAGATCGGCACTGGCTTGGTCGGTTGTTTTTATTTTTCTCTTGCCATCAAACTTACCTGCAAAGTTGACTCAAAGTCTTTGTTTGGTCTCTCCCTTTCTTCTTCACCAGCACGATCCCAAAGTGGCGACTCTCATTCTTTAACATTTCCCACTCTCCACCAATAGCACCTTTCCTTTTTCCTCTTTCCACCACCACCACCAAATTAAGCTCCACTTACTTCTTACTCAACTTCCAAACTATTCCAACCAACCCAGAATCGTGTTATCGGGGAAGTGTGCCTCCATTATTGACAGGGCTCTAAGATGCTTTCTGAATCAAAGCGTGTTGACTTGATTGTGCATTTCTTAAGGTAAACCATAAAATTATTGTGAAAACTTGGAGCTACAAAAATTGAACTCGCCTTTGCAGGGGAAAAAATTGTGAAGCAAGTAGGTGCTCTGTCCCACCAGGAACGGAACTGGAAACCAAATCACCAAATCTCTCTTATTTCAGCTACAAAACGGTACAATGTGACAAATGATATATCTAAGACAATATCACCGACCCAAACAAATCACAAGGGGATCATCTCAAGAATCATCCACGAAATCTAGTAACAGAACAGAAGCAGATGAGAAAAGGGGGGGACTCAAAACAAAAGTAGAGAAAGTTATTAAAAAAAACTACCCACATGCATATATCAATCTACACGTAATTCAGGCAAAGACACTGTGGATTTAAGCAAGAAGCAGAGCAGCTCCTCCACACAAGGCCGCCAAGGCCAAACTGCTTCCATGAACAACGGCGGTGTTGTTATTAGGTGATGCCGGTGGCTCTGAACCAGGGGGCCCTGATGGCGATGGGGAGCCATGTGGCGATGAGGGTGATGGTGACTGTGACGATGGCGGTGGCGGTGGAGAAGGAGGGAGTGGAGGTGGTGAGCTTGCTGAGGGGCCAGGGCTCCCAGCACTTGGTGGCGACGATGGAGTTGGGGAAGGAGACGGTGGAGAAGAAGAGGGCGGTGAAGCGGTAGGCGAAGAGGTCGGAGATGGAGGCTGAGACGGGGCAGTGGGAGGGGCTGACATGCTCGGAGAAGGCGTTGGAGCTGTCGTGGGTGGCTTGGCAGATCCTGTGGGTGCAGGGGAGGGAGCTTGGGCAATGGATAATGAGACGAGAGCAAAGGACATGGCGATCACGAGCATGGCACGTGTAAGCGCCATGGCTGGGTGAAAAGAGAGAGCTTGGGAGTTGCAGACAAGCCAAGAAGAAAAAAAGAGGCAAAGGCAGTGGGTCTGTGTGAAGAACAGAGCAACGGGGTTGTGAGATTGATATATAGCAAGTAAGCAAGAGATCAATCTCTACTTATGCTACCCCAGGATGCACGAATATTACATGCCATCCACCGAAGTTGACACGTGCAAATAAAGAGGAGAACTTGACTAAGGAGGGGCATCTTGTCTTGTGGTCTATGTGTAACGTCACTGTAACATGGGGATCAATTTACCCTTAGAAAATAAAAATACTTGAAGAGATTGGTTTACTTGTGTTTGGAAAAAAAGCATGTTATCTTATATATTATGGAACTAGAAACTTGTTTTTAATAAATTGAACAAAGGAGAAAAGATGAGGAGGTAGTGCTGCGTGTTTGGGTGCTATGCTATCAACTCAGCATTAATGTACCATATATCATCAGAACTCTGATGTTAAGCATGTTTGGATAAAAATAAAATTAATATGGATGATCTCCCGAAAAATTCCTGTGTTGCACCCCTCTTTGAAAAAGAAGAAAAGAAAAGAAAAGAAAAACTCACTGTCTTGTGAAATGGCCGAGTCAAGGGATGAAGTGTAATGTTTGAAGGGGAGTGGCGAGTTTTGATGAGTAGAGTTTGAGGAAAAATAGTAGTAGTTGCTTTTGTGAGAGAAATGAATAAAGATGAAGAGGACAAGATTAAGAAGCAATAAAAAAAAGAAGATGGTTTATTTTCTTAGTTAGTGTATAAAGAGAGAGAAAAGCAGGAAGCAGCCAGGGAAAGGAACTTTACCAAAAGCCAACGACCATAGATAAAAAAGCAGCCCCCAAGCAAGGATGTGGTCAAACAAGATTGTGTAACAAAACATTAGTCTTACATAGTACAGACCAGTGGTATAAAAACGCTCCACAGATGAAAAATCACCCGCTTGTTCGTTTAAATAAAAAAAACAGATTGCATAAGAAAAGGAGAGTGATGGAGGGAGAAAGGTGATTAAGGTGGGAAGACCACCATGAGTTATCACAGCACTGCTAAAATGATTAATCTATTATATCATAAGTGAAACTAAAATTTAAATGTACTGAGAAAATATGTTCAGCCTCACTTAGAATTATCTTTAAAATAAGGATACATCATTGTATCAAAAAAAAAAAAAACTAAGGATACATCGTACATGTGTTAAAAAAAGCAAGAGCATTGAAGCCTACCGGTGACAATCCTATCACCCAACCATCTCTCCTCATTCTCATCTCTCTCTTCCTTTTCATTTTCCTTTCACTAACAAAGGTGAGATTCATGATCAGTGATGACATGACTTGTAAGCAGCCGAGCGATCAGAATGTGAATCCAAACAGGCCTTAAACAAAACCTTCAAGCTAACCTCACTGCTGCCATTTTAGTTTTTACCTTTTCTTTTACTTTTAAGTGCTAATTTCTTACTTGTACATAGGGTTTAGTTATTGTCTGATGGTGCTTTTGTGGATTGCTAAACGCGGCATGGACCGCAACCAATGGTCAAGTGTGTTGGCTTGTTCCTTGGGATGACAAGTCAGTCAACTAAGTCAATTCCTCGGCTTAGTCCAATTACATGCCCGAAATGACACAACTAACCCGAATAAAATTGAAAATTCCTTGTTCTTTGTTTCTGGGTCAAAAGAGCTGAGCAGAAAGTTGGGAAGCAAACAATATGCAATTAATAGAGTTGAATGGTTGTGTGATCTGAGAGTCTCGGGAGGTGGGGCTGCAGATGAGATGGTGAAATAAGGACCGGACCTTTTCATCGCACCACCAACGAACCTTCCGCCCTCCCCCAAGAGAAAGACAAAGTGAAATTCATTAAGATAAATAATCACAAATCATAGTGATATAAGAAATAGGACGAAAAATTGAGTTAAAAAAAAAACTGCAAAAAAGAAGAGGAAGAATCAATGGTAATTGATAGAGGTGGGAAATTGTCTTGCCAAACTAAATTAGAAAGAAGCTTGTGACTGCCCAAAAAGGTTCATAAATTGCTTCCAGGTGCAAGTGATTATCAATGTTGGCTTGAATGAACGAATGCTCAAGAAATTTCATAGCTTTCACCTCCCAAGTCGTTTATTTTCCTTCCAATCTTCAAATTAAAAAACTACTTCAGTATGATTTTCGTTCATACATACACATGTATAAAAGTCATTATGTCATACTAAATATATATAACTAAAAGGAAGAGATTTATGATACATTATATATGCCATAAGTTGTGGTATAATGATGGTAAGTTGGATGAAGTTGGGAGTTGGAAGCTAACGTAACAAAGAAGGAAAATGAAGCTGCTGTCTGCATTGATAAACAAAAGGGAGCTTTACAAAGTAGACAGTTCCATCCATCCTTACATGCTTCTCACGAAACTAACAGTAAACCGCCGCGTCTTTGGCACAACCTTGTATTCCATGTTCCACCATTTTCAACGTCAGCAAATGAATATAATCGAATATCATATCATACCAGCCTGTCACACACTCACTCTCACTGGGTGTTTCCCCTTGTCTTCTTGGAACCTTCTCACAAAACTCCACATTCTCTGCATTATTATTCCACTTGGCTGTAGCACTATTGCTTCATTACCACTCCCATTCACCCAAAGCCAAACACTACTCCTCCTCCTCCATCTACTTTCAAGTTTCAACTCTCACACTTCCTCTTTTAGCAAATAAAGAAAACAGTATACCACAATTTACATTTCTCTTTTATCTAACTTGCCAAGACATGCCTGGTTTTTTTTTGGCTAAATATAGATATTCTCTTAGTAGAAGAAGCGATCTGTTCAAAGCACTATCACTAAAATGTGGGCACCTCTCATAGTCCAATTGTTTCTTCCCGTCTTCACTCTATACTAGAACTGGTAATACGGGTTGAGCCCGCCAACCCATGGCGGGTTAGGTTAGTAAAATGGAGGACCATTTGGGTGCAGGTCTTTTTGACCCGCACCCGCGGCGGGCTAACCCACCAAACCGCCAACCTTTTTTAAAAAAAAAAAAATTAAAAAAAATTAAAATTGCTTTATAAAAAAATATGTGGGTATTTTATTACAATGTAAATCTAACTAATATTAAATTTTTATTGATCATTTACTTAGTTTATATTTAGTTTAAATTCAGTCTTATAAAGTGTATAATATATCTTTAAGTTATATTATATAAAATTTGAATTAGATATTTTATGTTCAAGTTGTAATGTATTTTTATTAATTAAATTTATGGGGGGAAAATATTTCATTTGAGGTATTGAAACAAATAAAAAAATATTTTAAGTGTAAGTTGAAAAAATATTATGGATAAGAAAAATATAAAAAAAATTAAAAATTAAAAAAAAAAAAAAAAGTGGCAGATTGGTGAGCTAGCCGTGGCGGGCTGGGTTGGGATTTTCCCAACCCATATATATGCGGACATTTGAGCCCGCCGCGGTACCCTACGGGTTAACCCGCATTACCAGCTCTACTCCACTCTATACCCATAATCCTCCCCTTTTGTATCTGTACAATATATACTTCACTTGTCTCATGAACTGATCATTATCAATGTTTGAGCTTTCATCACTTCTATATCATAACATTACATCACAAAAAGTGAGGAAGCATATTACCAGCTACTGACATGACTGCTAAACAAGTCTTGCAATTTATTTTTCTCTCATTAAGCTCGGGGATTAAGACCTTGAAAGTTCAAGATGTCAGCTTTCTTCAATTAGAAGGGGCCGAGAGGCAGGGGCTGCAAAAACATCTCAATCAAGTCAGAAACATTGTAGACCAAACAGTGGGATAAATATTCAAGCATTGAGTTTTACATATTCTACAAGAACTATATAATCTGTGAGAATTGAACGTTGTTTCAGAGTATATCTAAATCACTTTTAACTTGAGACTAATCTTTGTTGAGATGAGTGGTGCTTCTATATTTGTTATTTGTTTGAGTGAAAGGTGTAGGTGTGCGTGAAGGTAAGGGAGGGGGATGAGGGAATTAACACATGCACAATCTTAAATGCTACCACATGACTTCAAAAGAGAAGATTTATATCTAACCAAGCACACTGAGTTCGTTTCCTTGCTCTAGAATTTCAAGAAAGTACACGTCAGTTGACTAAGGTTTGGCCCCACCCCAGGACTAATTTATCCATGGGATAGAAGCTGGATGTAATATTTTGAAAAAAGTAAAGAAATAGCTCTGAAAAATTTTTCCTTCAGTAAAACACTGAAATCAGTTCAATGACTGCTCAATTTCTGCGAAACTATATTTTTGATTTGGCAACATTCAAAAATAGATGTGAAGATTTAAAGTCGGGACATGTTACCTCCGGGGTTGTGCCTTGCACTGGAGAAAGGTATTGATTTACCAGTTTTCTCAGCAATTTCAGCTATGACCAAACGTGATAAAAGAAGCCCCGCAACAAAAGCACCCAACATGAGCATAATGAAAACTCCATCCCATCCTTTTCTTGAAATGAAGCCGGTAAGAAGAGGTCCAAGAGCCGCACCAACTGATCCAGTGCCATCTATTATGGCAGTCACTGTAGCTAGAGCACGAGAATTACCTCTAAGAGAACTGTGTGTGCCCAAGTCAGCTGAAACCGCCGTGGTGATCAGTGCATAGGGGCCATTCACAAATAGTCCAGTCACTATCATAAGTGCAATGTTGAGGTTCATAGAAAGATTCCCATATGATCGGTACAAAAGCATAGAAAGAATCGCAGCATACATGAAGCTAGCAGCTGTTATAGCGCGGGCATGTAGTCTATCAGATATGTAGCCAGCAAGAATGCCTCCAAAAATCCCCCCTACGTCGAACATAGCCGAAAGGTTGCCAGCAGCTTTTACAGAGATATACTCCCCGCCAATTTCTGCAACATCAACAAAAAGAACACAGCGATTAACTGTTGCAGTAGATGCTAATTTCATCGTTACATATGAAGAAAAGACTTCAAAGGGAAAAGAAAAAGAAAACAAGCACAGAAAATTACAAGGGACCTGCAATTGCACGGGGTTATAAACTGTCAGATGAATATTGATTCTGTGGTATCCATAGTTGGCTGCATCATCGTATGTAAGTTCCATGTAGTTTATAATTTTGAGTTGACCAAACAAAAAAAAGTAGAAGAGAATTGAAAAAGAAACAGGATGCTGTAATTATGCTGCTAGTAAGTCAAAAGGGAAGAAAATATAACTATTTTGGTGAACTTTAAATACACATTCTGACATCACAATGAAACTGCTGATTTCTAGCAGTGAACAATTATTGAAGCAATCATAGGTGCAGAACTGAATAAGTCTCCTAAATATGCTGAAGTACATTTTCTTCAGGGGACCCAAGTGTCTCCACCACTAACAGTAATATAAACTCGTTGCTCAATAATTGCTCTATTGTCCTCCAACTATCAACAATCGTGCCGTCTAATCCAGATGGAAAATAACCAAATTGAACAACGTAAAAGAACTTGTAATTTTAATATCACGTTATAATTAAAAAAAAGTAGATTCATGTTCACCTGTCCGACTTAAGTAATATGGCAACCAGTACAGAAAGGTGTAGGCAACAAGCTTGGCGAAGAAAAGGCAGAGTGCAAAGGTTATTACTCCTGGGATCTTACATGCATCAATAATTCCAACACTCTTTCTACTCTCTGAGCCTTCCACAGAAGCCAAATCTGCCTCCCCTTCTGATATAATAATGCCTTTGGTAGTTTGAGGTTGAGCCTCTTCCTCATAATGCACATCCTCCGGATAAGCAGGCAAGAACAAGTAAACAATCAACCCTCCAAATACCATCAAAGCTGCTGGAACAATGAAGGACCAACCCCACCCAATGTCCAAAACACAAGCTGCAAGAAGTGAGCCACTTATGTTGCCAACAGAAGTGTGAGCATTCCAAACACCCATTATCAATCCCCTCTTCCTTTTCCCAAACCAGTTTCCTACCACAGCAACAACGCAAGGCCAACCTGTTGCCTGAAACAACCCTGCGATCATTTGCATTACAAGATAGAACCAGAAAGAGTGAACTTCCCAGAAGTACCCCATCCCAAAAATCGCAACAAAAATTCCACTCCCAATCATCCCCGTGGTTAAGAATAATCGAAGGTCTAGAGTATCCCCCAAATGGCCAGCAACGTACATTCCCAAAGAGTAACAAGCCAGAAACGCAAGGTCAATCTCCCCCAATTTCGAAGTGCCATCTGGTCCTTCAAATGGGGCCCATCCGTCGCCGCCAATCAACTTAGGATAGTGGGTGAGCTTGGGATTGGGGTGAGGATGCAGTACGCTCTTGACTATGCCAGCGGGTTTTCTGGAAGCATGGTAGCAAGCATACGCAATGAATGTTATGATCAGAACCATATATCTATAAGTTTTGTGGCGCCAATCCTTGCCTCTGACGCTTCTTATGAGAAGAATCCCAGGTGGGGTTCTCCTGGCAGTTCCAGAACGCTGACACATGCTAAATATCACGCAAAAAAGAACTTCAGATGAAGCTCGGATCACCAGAGGCGAAATAGAATCTGTGAAGGTTGAAATTTCAGGAAGCATGTGCGATACGTAAAGGGGTTGGCAACAAAATGCCTGAATGACATAATGAGTAATAGAAACTGGAGGAAGATGGATGCATTGGAGGATCAAGGATGATTGATCATTGATGTGCTCCGGTGAAAGTGCAGAGGTGGTGGTGATGAGTAAGGGGAATGACGAGTACGTGGCAATCGCTATGAAATTTTGAATCGCATGGGTGACATGGTCGGGCGACACGTGTAAGGGCGACGATAGAGCGAGCGACAGAGTCGGCGGTTCTTGACGGTTGAGTTGCGCATTGTCTTCTGGCGGCAGCACTTGGCATTTTTCTTGCGAAGCGGATGTAATTCTTCGGAGTTAATTGGTGGAACATGCAATCTGAATTTTAGATTAATTTAATTTAATCTCCTAGGAGCTAAATCATTATGAGGTATAAGTCGCATTAGCATAATTTTTCTCTAAATTTTCAATGTTGTATTACTCAAATCTTAATATTTTTAAGTTGATCAAAAAAAAATCTTAATATTTTTATAATGTGATAACTATATAAAATTTCTAATAATTCCTAAGAATATAGAAATTTTAAAATATATAAATTTTTGTGTTGAATTACATTTATCAATTTTTAGTGAAATTGTTATCTATTATTTATAGTAAAAATATATTGATAAAAAGTCTGGTATTAGTTAGGGCATATAATGTACAATGTAACGATCCAAAATAAAACACCTCGAGTCATTAGTTTCGGTGAAAAAAAAGTTTTTAATGCTTAATGTCACGGGCTCAGTGATTTACTTGATGTAAGCACCGTGCGGTCTAGCAAGCTCTGCCAAACTCTGGACTTGGAACCTGCTAGTAAGCCTACAAAGTCTTGACTTAGTTGTGAGAACTAAGGAAAGACTAGAGAGAGAAAACTTAGAGAGAGAAGGAGAATGAGAGAATGATTCTCTATTGCTTGAATGGATCATTGAATGGATGATTTACAAGTGATCCCCTTGGAGGTATTTATACTACTCCACCTCCTCAATGGACGGTGGAGATCTATTCGATCTAACGGCCCTTATTAGCCTTCTAGAATGTTATTTTACACTATTCCACCTACTCCACTTACACAATGAATGGTGAAGATCTATTTGATCTAATGGCCCATATTGACCTTCTAAAAACCTCTCAAAAATATATCTACACATGTGGAGACCGTGACATTAAGCATAAACTCTCAAATTTACATCATTAGGCATATGCTTGTTGGGTGAAAGGCTCCAAATAATTTTAAAAAACACTTATACAACTATTCCTATCTATTCATCTGAAATTCTATAAAATCATTTAAAATAAGTTAATCTAAACACTTAATTAGTCACTAAGAAATTTTGAAGTAGAATTCTATTAGTAGATATCTTATACTAGTTATGTAAACCCGTCTGTGTATGTTCATTAGTTTAAATTCTTCAATTAAATTTTAGGGAGAATCAAATCTAAATTCTATCTAGAAGATAAAAATGTTTAATAAAATCGTGATTTTTCCTAATTTTTATTGTGTGATTTTTGTCAAGAGAAAATTTAGATCAAATTCTTTCTATTTATTGCATTAAATTCTCTAATCATGATGTCAATGTATCCTAATTTTATGTGAATTTAAAATTAAATGTTATTACTTTAAAATTAAGATATATGACTATGTATAATTGAAAAACTTAATTAATGGATATAAAGAATTTAATCTAAATATTATCATTTTATAATTAGTAATAGTTTACTAAAATTTTATTAATGTAATTTTTTATTATTAAATATTAATAGAGAGAGAGAAGATTTTTATATATATATTTTGTTAGTACTATAGTGCTAGTGTATACTAGAATGTTTTTACTTATTGGCCTCGTTTATTTAATTATATTTATTTTTTATCGAAATTTTCGCATAAAGGAAATGGGCGAAATCCGTTTACACATGAGAATTGAGGGGCAGATAAAATTAGATAAGGCTTGTTTCCATTCCTTCCCACCTCTGTGTCAGCGAACGTCGGGGGTTCTCATGCCCTTCACGCACTGGCCATTTTCTCCATTTCTGCTAAATTCTAGTGTTCTTTTTGAGCATGGCGTCCCAAATTCTTAATCAGGTTATCTATTTTCGTTTCTTTCGGTTCGATTATGCGAACATTTTGGTGCTTGCTTTGCATTCTGCTAATCATTTGGAGTTTTCAGGCGCTGGTTGCTCTGCCACAAAACCCCAATCAATGTGTTCCTGCCAAGTTGGGTATTTCTACTATGGTGTTATGCTGCCCCTCTGCGCCTCGTTTTCGTAGTCTCCCTTTGTTTTCTAAAGTTACTTCGAGCCCAATTTTATGGACTTGCAGTCCTATCGTTGCTCAACCAATTAAGTCTACCTTTGTTGTGAGAGCTGAATCGAATTCTGAAAGCGGAGGTGAAGCTAGCGATAATGTTGAAGGGACCGAGCCGGCTAGTGTTGAAGAAGTTCAGGAAGCTGAAGCGGAAGAAGTGTCGGACTCTGATCCTAAAGTATATGAGCCCAAGCCTCCCAGAAAACCGCGAGTTAAGCTCGGAGACATTATGGGGGTAATCAACTAATTCTGTTTTCTAATTTAATCCGTCTTCATAGTTTGCTTTGTTTTTTATGAGCACGTTACTTATCAGAAACTGGGGAAAATAGGTAAGGAGATAACGTAAATCTTAGTTTAATTTATAGCTGTTGCGTCCATCGCCATTTGTGAAGACACAGTTGTTTGATATGTTAAAAATGAGCAGGTAGTGTTTGAGCTACCCTCCAACCGTGAACTGTTTACAGGCTTGATGGATGAGGACTTTGACCCGTACAATTCTTCCTTGATAACTGGTTGCTTCATGCAACTTGATTTTGAACTTCCTTCCATGTACTTTGCTGTTTTATTTCAAAGCCCAGCAGAAAGAATTTGTGAGATAAAGATACCTGTGCTTTTAAATAATCCTTCAATGCAAAATTCCTGTTCTCCATGCTGTTGAAATGCATAATGTAATTTATTTGCATCGTGAAAGATTTTAAGTACAATCTCCAACAAGATACCTTTCAATTTTAAATTTTTGGATGCCATGATCGTTGATTGGGCATTTGGTTGTGTCTGTGTGAGATTTGAACCACTGAGGTTATAATAAACTGAAAAACAAAGTCAAGAGATTCGTTGCTTTTGTTCTCTCAGATATTGAATCAGAGAGCAATTGAGGCATCCGATAAGGAGAGGCCAACTCCGGACCTAAGGACTGGTGATATTGTGGAAATTAAATTGGTAATTTATTTCTCTCTTTTATTTTTTAATATTCCTGAGTTGAGGAGAAATTTATGGTGGTGTTATTGTATCCTGCTCTCAGGAGGTTCCTGAAAACAGGCGTAGGCTGTCAGTTTATAAAGGTATTGTTATATCAAAACAAAATGCTGGTATACACACAACAATAAGAATCCGAAGAATTATTGCCGGTGTGGGGGTTGAGATAGTCTTTCCAGTGTAAGTGCCTTCCCTTACTCTAAATAGATTGTTATCATCATTTGCATTAGTGGATCAATCTTGTTGCTTATTGTGAGGGAACACCTTGTATTAACTGTTATCATCATTTGCATTGATGAATGCATTAAACGAGTGGAAAATATTAAATTGGAATAACAGGTTTAACCCCGTGGACTCCAGAACGTATATTGCTTCAAAGTGACATATGCATTAAATCTGTGTACTACACTGGTTCTCCTGGGTGGGTAATTTTGTAGGCTGTCAAAGTGCGGGCTGTTAGGAAATTGATTTAGAAGCACTGACATGTACAACTGATGTTGACCTTATCGTGGAATTGATTTTAACTTTGGACATAATAATTGCATCCGAGGGTCTTAAACTCTTTCTAAGGCATCTTCTTGTTCTGTGTTATTTCTCAGCTTGTGTATCTATATATCTATCTAGATTGTTCTCTCTCTCTATCGACATAGATACACACACAGATGCATGCCCGCGCGCACGCACACACTGCTACACAGACGAAACCTAGAAAATCATAAT